>CM067483.1:29401962-29434992 GCA_034552555.1 Semaprochilodus insignis | reverse complement strand
CAGCTGAATCTGCAGGTGTATGGAAGCGTACGGTCATACGGGTCTACCAGCAGTGGCTAAAATCCCAGTATATAGGGAATTCTCCTCGGAATTGTACCAGTGAAGTCATCCACCACAAATGGCCCAACTGCACTATTCTTTGAAGCAACACTGATGTTGTCCAGTCCATGCTAAATAGGATCACAGCTGTTATTCATGCTCATGGAGGCATTATACAGTATTAGGTATGTTTCAGTCACAGGTGACTATTTTTGTCTGGTGGGCTTATTTGAATACTGAACTGTATAAACTGTAAAACGTAAGAACAGATCACCCACTCATCATTTTATGTCATATAGCTAGATCACAATTTCCTTCTGACCAAACAAAGCTGCCTACATCTTGTTGATATTCCGATTCCGATATTCCGATTCAGAATCCATTTAATTACAGAGTTGTTCTCTGAAACCTCCAACACTAGTGTATGAAACAAAGAGAGAGGAATTTAAATGATTGTTGTTCACTCTCAGCATGCTTTTTCTTTTTTTTTTTTAAAAAGGCCTGATTTTCACTGTAGCAATAGTTCTTGAAGAATTTCCCACTACCAGTTGTTCAACAAAGCAGATAGCATAACAGCATTGCAACAAAGACTGCAACTCACTCCATTATTATAGCCGTCTCTGGTGTTTTCATCGTTTTATGTTTTTACTTATCAACATCTCAGAGACATCTCTAGTTTTTTCACCGTTTGAAACTGGAAGTAGAGGTGTAAGGAATAGCATGTTGTTGTCAGACCAGTGAGACCTGTGCAGTCTGGGTGTGCCCTAACCTTTTCAAATGCGATTTCCAGGAGCCTTTCATTGCAGATGGGCCTTCTCCGAGGGAGTGTGGCCAATGTCAGTCTGCCTCAAAGGGAAAGGTCAACTCGCTGGAACATCCAGAGCTGCATAGACACCGGAACACCTACCCCTACGCCAGCCAGACTAAAGGAGACAACCACATAGAGAGAGCGAATAAAGCTTCACCTGGCAGCAAGACAGGGAGACAAAGCCCATTAAAATAGTCTGCCAAAAAGGTGGGTTTAAAAATGTGTGCACATTAGACCTTTTTCATGATTGATAATCTCGAGGACATAGATAGTGATTCTTTTATGGAAGATAAGACTCCGTATTGTACATTGTTTTGAGACTCTAGTGTCTCTCAGTCCACCAGTCTTTAACAGAAGGTCATTAATTAGTCTGACACTGATGTCTATTCAAATGATCATACGCACAAACACTGAAGGAGAACAGTTTCCATTAGCTAGAACCGAGCTCTGTCCAACAGGTCAAAACAAGCTCAAAACCAAGTGACCGCTGTGTCCTGATTGGTGGGCTCGCTTCACACTTTGTTTTTATGCACACACAAGCCAGATTTCATTTCTTCGTAGTGGAGTAAATTGTAAGATA
Source organism: Semaprochilodus insignis (assembly GCA_034552555.1). NCBI lineage: Eukaryota > Metazoa > Chordata > Actinopteri > Characiformes > Prochilodontidae > Semaprochilodus > Semaprochilodus insignis. The sequence continues at coordinate 29,433,565 of CM067483.1, read as the reverse complement.
TTAGACTTTGAAATGTAGCAGAAATTTGAAATGTAGAACTTTTAAAAATGAAGTACCTCAAAACGGAAACCCTTCAGTAAAGATACACAAAAAAACTAGTTAAGTACAGTAATTAATTACACTTACTGCCTTAGTGTCCACCACTGTACCTTTTACAAAATGTCCCAATGGCTGGAAAAGGGTCTTTTTTATAAACATTTTTTACTATTTGGTGTTTGTCAATAAAGTGTTTTTTTAGCACCTGGCAGTTTGAAAATCAGTGTTAATAATTTAAAAAAGCAAGTATCTGATTTGATCTAATTTTGAAACAGAAAAAGATAGGCACACCTCTGAAATCCCAGTTTAATCCAAAAAGTTTAGACAAAATTCACATTATAATTTTTTTCCTGCTATACGGTATATGTTGTGCTTTTCTTAGATAACACAGACAGTTCAGTTTCATTCTGAACCTATGCTGCAAATCACATATGAAAGTGTTTACTATATCCAGTGCAGCTGGTCTTACCAGTTAGAATTATTATCTCAGTCTTCTGACATTTCACTGTAATGACGCATGACATGTTGAGTGTCTTCAGAGGCGAGGGGCTGGGGGGGCATTTGGCAGCGTGTGGGGTTTGTGCCTCCCACAGCACAGCGGGTTTAATTGGCGCTGCTCCCGTCTGCCCTTTATGAGTTAATGAGGGAAAGCCTGAGCATTGACTCGGTTTGGGGTCAGCAGCCGCAGGTGATGCCACGGTGCCCTAGCAGCCAGTCGACCCTTCAGAGGGCTCTGCAGAATTCATCATTCACCGCAAACCCTACATGCCCACTCTGCTTTCTGCTCTATTACTGATTCTGCCCTGGGTTTATTAGCACGACCCACTTAAGTGTTCAGCCTCATTCACAAATTTAAATGGCTCAACCCAGCAAGGGCCATGTCATGAGGCCTTCTTCACCCTCCAGATGAAAACAATTATGAATAAGTAAGTCATTTTTTTTTCACCCAGCAGAGTTCCTTTCAGGTTCCACAGAAACAAATCTTTTGTGCTCGTTTCATGAATGACGAGAAACGGGTTTCAAACTTCAAGATCCGCGTCTGAAACAAAAAAGGAATATTTTATTCCGAAAATCAAACAGAATTTACCAGCCGCTGATTCAATCAAACAGAATTAAACATCGGCTGATTTGTGCTCCCCTGATTATTGTTCCCTCAAAGAAATACAGCCTGTGAAGGGATGTGTAAGACTCACAATAAGATATACTGCTTTCCTTATAATAAGGCATGTTCTTTTCCTGGAAAGGTCATTTGGACGCTGTGCTAGGTGTAGATAGTTTGCTGTGAATAGCTGGTTTGGCCTTGATCCAAACCATGCACCTGGGAAATGTGCTATCACGAGTGTTAGACTGGAATAGGAAGTGTAAGGCCGAATTTATCACCAGGATTTGAACCTGTTCTTAAAATAACTACACTGTCATGAGATACACTTCATTAAAATCCATTTTAGATAGTCTAGAATTAGTTCCACTTTGTGTCTGAGAAATAAATCAGTTATGTTCATTTAGAGTCTAATAGACTCATGGGAGAATATTTACTCCATTCAAAGAGCATACATGTAGCTGATTATATCCCATGCATGATAATATTCTTCCTGTCATGTTTCATGTAGATTTGCAAACAGAGAAATTAACTGTTGCAACTATTGTAGTTGTAGACGAATGTTGATTACAATGCTTCATTGCTATGCAATATTCATTTTTGAATAACACCATACACAGTTCATGTGCTAAACACTCTTTATATGACTTTATAACTAATCAGTTTCCTCTGGTACAATAAAGGTCATTTCTGATGGTTGATTCTAAGGAGTTTGCAATGTTATGTTAGCAATGTTAGCAAGCTAGCAGTGATGTACATTCATTTTCCCACACTGGATTAAACTACTCCTTGCAGCTCTAGCTTAAACATAAGGCATTAAATTAACATGTCTTTCTTTATGTTGCAGTTTTTCAGTAAACTTTACAACAAATACTTCAAATTAAAGCCTATACTAAATATAAAATATAGATTAGCCTGATGAGCTGCTCAGTCCAGGTCTGTTTGGTAAGGGAATAAGTTAACAATGCATGAGTTTAAACCAGTGACAGCAGTCACTAATGCCTGCCATATGTTTTATGATGCATGCAAGCAGCATAATCATTAAAGATGAACAGTGCAATGTTTTCAATAGTATGGTGACATAACAAGGCTACCGCAAATCAAACACAATGGGCATGTTAAATGAATTTATTATCATATTACGCCTAGACCAAAGCACCAAAACCACTTCATAACAATGCCTGCCCTTCTAATTTTACAGTAGTTATAGTTTAAAGGAATAGTCCAGAATAGTGCAGCAATTTTTTATTTACCCCAAATACACTCGATCAGTAAAGACATGTTAGAACTGGAGCTGCTAGTCTAATGATACTAACAAACACTGGAAACCAATAGTCACCCAAAACATACCAAAATCATCATATATTTGCATAAATCATGTTGATCAGTGTTACATTAACCCAGTAAACATGTTTATATATGTGTATGTGTATATATACAGTATATAGGAATAGACCTTTTTTATCCATTTCAACTAAAATTGGAACTTCCTTATCATCCACATAACCTCGTGATTTCTGGTTCCTGTTCAGCTATCAAACTCGGGGAGGCTGGATTGCAGGCTCATATGGAAAAACATCACTACCTGGGTACTGGGTGTGTTAGTACAGTAATACCTACATTGTACTTGCTGTAAGAGAGTTAAAACTTGCATATCACATACCAATAAACCTACAAAAATAAGCAGCAGAGTCAAAACTTGCATATCGATTAGCTGCCAGTTTTCCACTAGGCTCCTACTGTACAAGGACAAGGACTCGTGGGTCCATCAAAATGAATGCATTTTTTCATGTGCATCTTTAGATTCAGGCATATACATAACACACAGACAACATATGTCGTATGTATGCATATACATAAGCATTTGTGCATTATATGGTATTGTATTGATTTTCCGAGTACACACACTTAGCTTTTGCTACCTCTATCCTGCAGTAGTAACCCCATTTTAACCATCTTGTGCTGGTTTATTAAATTGTGCTCAGGAAAGAAGTGATTCTCTAAAGTGACTGCCTCTTCTTTTAGCTGTGAATTTTTTGTTTGGTTTTACAAGTGTTAGCAAATAACGTTGTGTTTTAAACCACATAGACTGGTCTGCACAACCTCAATTAAGACATGGATGCAGTTTAAGCAGGCTGAAAGGAGTTTTGGTCACGTACTTAAGGGAAATGGTTTCGGTGACTGTTGACTTACAGTTCTAGCTTCATATCTCCAGAGTTTGAAAGCAGAATAAAGACAAAAAGTAGGGCATTATGTGGATGATGATGTAGTTCCATTTTTAGCTAATAAGGTGCAAATAAGATATATACATTCATTCATTCACTCATTTTCTGAGCTTCTTATTCTGTGTGTCACCGGGGGTTCTGGAGCCTATCCCAGCGCTCATTGGGCGGAAAGCAGGAACGGCCACAATCCAGCACAGATAAAGTATATTAATGCCACTAAATCGTTTTATCTCTATAATTAAAAGGAAACATTTGAAGATTTTGGCATTTGTGGACATTGTTTAGGTGACTATTGACTCCCAGGAAGCTGCAGTCAAAGGCAGGGCGCCCGTGGAGCAGAGAGGTTTAAGTGGCTTGCTCAAGGACCCAACAGTGGCAACATGCCCGGGTCTGCTAAGTTGCACTCTGGAGCCCTTGAGCAAGGCATTTAACCCTCTCGTTACCTGAGCGCCATATCATGGCTGACTCTGTGCTCTGGGCCCAGTTTTATATGATGGGAATTTCGTTGTACTATGCAAGTATAATGACAATAAAGGTACAACACAGCTTAGCAGCTTCAGTTTCAAACTAAAGAAGCAAAATTTGGATGTGTTAGATGATGGGCTAAGATGGGGTAAAATCATGCAAATTAGATTTTTTTGCCTTACTAGTCATTTCATTTTTTAACATGAATGGAGCCTGATCAAAATGACTGGGAGCTTATTGAACATACACAAAGTCCTGGTACAAATAGCCCTATGCTAGCATACTGTTTCAGCTCTAGAACTGTTCTGTCACTCCTCTATCGCTTTCACATATCTATTGAATCCAATATCCTTCATCCTGAGCTCTAGCCTGATCCAGACTTTTCAATCTCCTATTCACTGTGGTTGGCCTTTTAATCTCTTTCATAGATAGTGATAAGCAGCCTCACAGTCCAGTCTTTTCAGCTCTTACACCAGCTGAGCACTCCATGGAGTGACTAAGCTGTGTAGAATCTTAGTATGTTCCAATCTGAAGACTTCTTTACATAAATGCATATGCAATCTACACAGCCACGTGCTTAAATGCACAGACCCTTCAATTGTTTGCAAGGGAAGAAAAAGAGTGTCAATGTATAACAACTGCATGCATTTGAGGACACTCCACATTCATACAATCTTATTAATTGGATACATGACAACATTTTTTCCCTTCCTTGTTGGTTGACTAACAGAATCTCTTAATTGCAAGAAGCACTTTTACAGCATCTTTGATGAATCTGATGGGAATTCTGCAGGTACAGGGCTCGTTACGCACAATGACCCGATGCTTAAATGTTTTTTGTCGGTTTAATCAAGCTCATGTTATGCTAAACTCGTTAATTCTGATAGGATTTAATTACAATAATAATTGCTTCCCAATGTTGCAGAATAGCAATTGATAATTGACTGTTGATAAGTACCTGAACAGAGTCGTTTGACAAGAACACAATTGCTTGTCTGTGTGTGTTCAGCTTCACTAAAGCAAATGAGTTATTACGAGAGCTTAATTAAAACCCCACAGTCTTAACCAGACGTGAAACAAACACCTACTAAAAACACCTACATAATATATGGAAGCTAACTGTAGCCCGTGGGCAGTTACAGAATCAGAGCCGTTCTTTGAACTCTTTGAAAAGCAAATCAAAGGGATCGACAAAAACATATATTAAAAGGTTAACTTCTCAGACATTTCGATGGAAATAAGACTCTTGCCCTTTGAGCATAAAGGCTCGCCTTTTCCACCGCTCATAACCACAGAGCTGTTATTGAGAGGAAATAATATTCTGTTTGTAGCTTTCAGGGCGTGCCAAGTTACAGCCTTTCCATTGGAAAGTCACACACTTTATTATCTTGTTCTGTTTGGCAAAGCAAACGGAGAACCTTAATGAGTCTTGGCACTACTTAGAGGCAGTCACGGATAACAGTAGGCCATCCACATATGCAGGATAAATAGAGGACAGGCACCACTAACCCGCACTGACAAGCCAGGTCACACTGGTGATTTTTGTTTCCACACTAATGCCTCTGACAGGGTCACGCTACAGTTAGTCTTCACCAGATGGCAAGTCCTTCATCTCTTTTTTTTTAGGTTGTCCTGTCTCAGGCACATGCATGTTGGGCTGAATTACTCCCAGAAACATTTTGGGAACATTGCATGATAAATTAACCTTTTAGAAATAATCCCAAAGAGTGAGCGTGGTGTAGTCGTGCACTCTACTCAATGTCAAAGAAGAGATCAAAATGTGGCCCCTCCCCCCGCCGTTTTGGTGCTTTGTGGCCAAAAATCATCTCCATCTAGAGCCATAACCTGTAACATACCATATTATTATTATTATTATTATTATTATTGTTTAGTTTTATTTTATATGAACATTGTCATTTTGAGCATGGACCATCAGTACAATTTCAGACTGAGAACCAATACCACAATGCTCATTTCAGTTAGCACCAAGCTAACAATGTGGTTCATTTACTTTCCCCTAGAAAAAGGCAGCTGTCGAGCGACAGCTTTTCAGACATGCATGGATGGAACCTGCACTCACCAAGCACTTTACTAGTAACACCTCCTTGTATCTACACTCATTGTCCATTTTATCATCTCCACTTACCACATAAGATCACTCTGTATTTCTACAATTACAGACTGTAGTCCATCTGATTCTCTGGATGGTTCTAAGCACTGCAGTGACACCGACGTGGTGGTGGTGTGTTACTTTGTGTTGTGCTGGTGTGAGTGGATCAGGCACAGCAGTGCTGCTGGACTGAGAATGGTCCACCTACCAAAACTTTTCAGCCATTGGCGTCCTGTGGGCAGTGTCCTGTGACCACTGATGAAGGACTAGAGGATGACCAACACAAACTGTGCAGCAGCAGATGAGCTCTGACTTTACATCTACAAGGTGGACCAGCAAGGTAGGAGTGTCTAACAGAGTGGACAGTGAGTGGACACAGTGTTTAAACACTTCAGCAGCACTGCTGTATCCGATCCACTCACACCAGCACCACACACAGTAACACACCACCACCACGTCAGTGTCACTGCAGTGCTGAGAATGACCCACCACCCACATAATACCTGCTGGATGGACTACAGTTTGTAATTCCTTTGTAATGTCTAAAGCCTGTCTGAATATTATTGGAGAAGCATGTTAGCCTGTTAACTGCAGAGCTGGTTGCTGAAGAAAATAATTTCTCCATTAATACCTCCTTCAAACAGAATTACCATATTAAGACTTCTAATAAGTATTATGAGATGAAAACAGTAGACTTCATTTTTCTTCTCCTTCTGTTATTGCTTTCTGCGCAGCTGACAAATAACCTGTTCTTATTAATGAACTTACTTTAGTAAAATAAAGAATGCATTTCTATTACTTGTCCATTGTTCATTATCCATTTGCATGTGCTGCTCACTTTCCTGGTACAGTCATTACCTCCGACAATCCATTCACTCGACAATCCATTCTCAAATAGCCAATAGCCTTAATCAATAGGCAGCGTAAAGTCCCTCAAGACCCTTTTACGCCTCAGGGTCCCTAACCAGCTTCATGTACTGTCAACTGCCTCATGAACTCCACACCTCCTTGGTGGTCTGAACCTGTCATTTACACATATTGAGCTGCCATGTTCTCACACGCCTAACATCTTGTACACGTCCAGCACAACCTGTATTCCACTGTAGCCCTACAACAGAGGTGCCCAGATCTGGGACCTGTATAGTTTATCACTAGCCTAACCTAACACGCCAAATCTAGGTAAAGAAAGCCTTGAGAGGCATCTAAAGAGCCTTGTGTGGTGGAGCTAAACTCTCCAGGGTGGTAAATGTAAGCTGGATGAGCTAGTAGTGCTGTTAGCAATTCTGGAAAACGATTGTTGGTATTTGAACTAAACAGCAAAACAAACAGACCCTTTCCTTTAGTCCTCCTTCAGAAGCTCCCCCAGCCCCCATGATCATGGATGTGCATTGGCAAAGCAATACAAACTTGTTTTGTTTTAGATCTTAATGACTATAAAACCTTTTGTTAATTGTACACACAAATACCATGACGTAATGTTAGCATGAACAGCAACTCAGCAAGTAGGGTAACTAATAATAGCTGCTAATAATAAAGTAACTAACATTAGAAGTTAGCAGACTGTGACTATAGTTGCTGCACTGATGTTAACCAGTTGCTATCACAAGCATTAGCAAACTGGACAAAACAGTACTGACCTACAGGTTCTGTAAAACAGTAGAAGTAAGTTATTGTTACCTGTTTGTCCAGCACAAACAGAGCAGCCTCCTTATCCCTTCATGTAACTCTCCATGAAGGTCAGTTTCTTTTTATCTCTTTGCCAGCTTCTTGTTTGAGTTTTCTCATTTCACCTTAAATGGTGCAGCAGTTCCATGCTGGTGTCTCAGTCTACCTGTCCAGTTCCACCTTAAATGGAGCAATGGCCTTGGCCGCCAGCATGAAACCAATTAAGGTGGAACAGCATAATGCAAACAAGAAGCTGCTAACTGTATGTCACCTTTCTCTATTATCATCTAGTAAGCTAGATGCACTCTAGGCAGTAAAGCATCAGCAACAAGTCTTTATTATATATCAAATAATTGAATAAGAAGATTAACTTCCATCTGCTTTTAAATCAAGCACCTGACTGTGGATAGAGAGGAGTCTGAAATTAACTGGACATAACTGTTGCTCGATCTGTACTGGATATTAAACATGGGTTGTAGTCACTGTCATCTCAGAAAACAATAAAATAAAACAATAAATAAATAAATAAATAAATAAATAAATAAAATAGGTAAGTAAATAAACAAATAAATACAGTGAAGATTCTTCCTTCACTAGCTTGGGGGATGGGGGGAGGGGTTGTCATTGCTTTCCAACCTATGGTTCCTGTCACAGCTCAGGTCTAATCTTAGAAGGATGCTCAATTGAGAATTCCTAATGTAATTTAGTTCATGCGTTTTAGCTTAAAGGAAGAACTCACCCAAACATGCTAATGTGGGTGACAATGAGTGGAAGCTAGTAGTCAACAATTAGCATCGTATCATTTGCATAATGGTAATTAGTTACACTTTCATTTTTAGCAACAGCGTTTGTAACTGAGCCGCTTCCATAGATGTTTGCATGCAGCACATACCATGAACAGAAAACTGTATTTAATCCAGGAAACCAGGGTTAGAGCACAGCATGACTTTATATACTTCCACTCCGTTAAAATATTTAATATTTATCTGAAAAAAAAAAGATCATATTTGCATGTGTTAATGTTTTTAGATCATCTGGAGTTATGGCTGTATTCCACATCATGTGGAGAGAGGAGTTAGTTCTGTATACACAGAAAGAAATGTGTAGGAGGCATATATTACATAAAATATTCTGCATAATTTGCAAAATAGTCTCACTATTTAAAATCAGTTTCTTTGCTAAATAAGTATCCTTGTTTTTCATGCAGGCTTACTGATCCTGCAAATATGCACAGATTTGCTGATATTCACATAATTATATTCCACATATTCTGTGTCAACTCTCATCTTTACTGTTTACAACAACGTGGTTAAATAACAAGCTCAGGCGAGTTTCAACACAGCATAAAAACTCTATAATTAATACGTTATAGAAGATACAGTTTTAAAAATAAGTGTTGCTATCTAGTCCTCAGATGTGGTTCTAGGAAATATTTTCAAGATGCATAGAACCTTTGTATTATGTGGGGATTCTACATACTTACAAAGCTAATTTACAACAAAAGGTTTATTTAAGGGGCCTAAGAGTTTAATACATAATTGGTTTGTGTGTATTTATCAACGATAAATCTCTCACTACAATACCCAGCATGCACCATGCAAATACATACATACCACCATTGGGAATATCTGTGATGTCAACCAAGATTGACTGCCAGCCTACCAACTATATTAGTAATGCATGACACCATGTTTTCTGGAGTCAACTCCGAATCTCGACTCCTGCTGCTGGAATTGATAGAAACAGCTCCTCGACTCCAGTTAATGTTAACCAAGACAGTGATAATGGAATACAACATAAAAATTAATATTGCTGACAGAATTCTTTTGTCTTGTAAGAGGCTGAAGTTTTGCTAGCTTCTTTTTTGACTTTTCCAGTCCACCTTAAAAGATGCTTCAAGGTGCGCTAGAAAGTATCTGCAGTGCTATTTAAGGTAGAACATAAGTATGAGTTAAGGAGCTGGAAAAATCTCATTTTTCAGAACGTTCTGTGAAAAACTGCTTATTTTCGGTTTTTGCTCATTGTAAAGTTCCTAATATTGTGTATTACGACCCAGATCATGAAGGAAATGAACATTTACAGTTCAGGACGCATAGAAACCATTTCTGTGAGCAAAGTTTGCACTATAGCGGCTGGTGAGCAGCGCTGGTGTTGTGTAAAGCTGGTAACTAAACACTCATTACTCACACTCAGACCCTCCTGCTTTACGCTGGCCCCTGTCAGAATGTCCCTCACGCTGATTACAATAATAAAACACGGAGTCAACAAAACACACAATTCCCAGCATTTCGACTCTTAGAGTCACTGGCCAAGACTCAACCCTGACTCCTAGACGTGCTGGAGTTGAGGAATGGATTCTTTTGGAATTGACTCCCCATCATTACCTTAAATAGGCTAAAAGCTAACAAATACAACCAAGCTACCATTAGCATAACCTCATCAGAAGTAATCACAAAGAATTGAGTGATTCTATCTCTATTCAGCCAAAACACCAACAGCAGAAGCTTTTTACCTTTTCAGTCAGAGGAATGAAGCTAAACTGATGTAAAGATTCTAGGTAGCTAATTATAGCTTTAAGCTTATTGTCTTCTCTCAACTAAGTCATTTCTCTCATTGTCATATTGCATCTTGCCAGGCAACACTTTCACAGCGTTTTGCATTCTCAAAAAAGCATCATAAAAACGTTTGCTTTGTGAACTGTGTTGTGCTGCTTCTGGTTTTGCTTTGCTGTTTGCAGGTTTTGCAGTTTAAAAATAAATGCAGGTAAAAATGAGGACCTGCTATGGCTGGTGCCACCTCAGCTATGGTGCCTGCTAACCCTCCTTACCCTCCTTGCTGCATGCTTTTGACCTAGTACTTTCTTGTGGTCCGGGTTTCTCTCACTCACTCATCCTTTTGACTGCTTAGTCCTTCTGGCTCACAGGGGGTGCTGGTGCGTATCCCAGCATTCAGTGGGCAGAAAGCAGGAAACACCCCGGACAAGTCGCCAATCCATTGCAGGGCAGGTTTTGGCACAGATAATTATGTAAAACCAAAATAAACATAGAATTTAAAGTATAGTGGGATTGTTCTGCGTTTGTCCATCCCCTCCGGGTGCGTCTGCTGTGATATCATGGTAAAATCTCTTCCTGGGTCGCAAACACTGGGGTATTCTTCATTTGAAGCCATTCCTAAGGTTTTGTAAGGAGCTTTTCTTGTCCCCTCCAATATTCGGAAAACCAGCAAGATGGTGTTATGATATTGGTTTCCTGGTCACGGAGGAGAGGAGGAGGAGGATTGCAAGGAACCAGCAGCAACTTTCAGGGTTTCTGGATGCAGTCTTCAACCCTCCTCCTAGAGAGCTGCTTTCATTCAGAGTCGAGTTCCAACCCCAGATTTGCCACATCTGCTCCAGCTAATCAACCTCTTCCCAGATCCCTGATTGGCTTGAGCAGATGTATTAAAGTTAAGTGAGGGATGTAGCAGCTTACGGGATCTCTGCAGGAAAGTAGCTTTCAGAAGGAGGGGTTGGAGGCCACTGCTCTAGAGACTACTGCGGCATCACAGGTGTGGTGAAGGCCAGAGTGCCTTTTTAAAGGAACATCCATTAAAGGGTTCTTTAAGGGACTACAAAACTGCCCCAGAGAACCTCTTTTTGGCAACTTTTTCAAGAGCTATTTATCAACACCTGTGTCTTCCATTGCAATTATGTGTTCTGCAAAATGGCAGTTAAGCTTGAGGCAGTTCCTGTGACTGGATTCAAAAATAGACAAAAGCTGAACGTTTTTATCCCACCAAGTCTGTTATTTTCATAATCAGAACTGGATAGGTTGTTCTGGATGTGCCACACAATCATGTGCTCGAGCGATCATACTTCACCAATTGTGAAGAGATCTTGCTCATAAAAAAATAACAGTCCTTTTACAAGTCCTTGGTTCCATTTTCTGCCTTGCTGAGCCAGCCTGCACCATATAGGTGCACAGCTGTTCTGCATTTACAGGCTGTTGTCCATCTGCTTCTCTGCATACTTTGTTGCCCTGTTCTTCAATGGTGGGTCATTCGCCGCATTGCAGTGACACTGACGTGGTGGCAGTGTGCTAGTGTGTGTTGTGCTGGTGTGAGTGGATCAGACACAGCAACAGCAGTGCTGCTAGAGTGTTTAAACACCTCAGTGTTCACTGCTGCACTGAGAATAGTCCACCAACCAAAACGATACCAGCCAACAGCGTCCTGCGACCACCGATGAAGGACTAGAAGATGACCAACACAAACTCTGCAGCAGCAGCAGATAAACTATCATCTCTAACATTGCATCTACAAGATGGACCAGCAAGGTAGGAGTGTCTAATATAGTGGACAGTGAATGGACACATTGATTAAACACTCCAGCAGCACTGCTGTGTCTGATCCACATGTACCAGCTCAGCACATACTAACACGCCACTCCCCATGTCAGTGTATCAGTAAAACTGTTTCAACCTTGCTGGCATTCAGTTGACACACCGCACATAAAATGCCTTTTAACTACATTTACTCAGTGCTGGCATAAATTATGCTTTGCCTGTAAATGTTAATGTCTTATTCTGCCTTTTTTGCTTTCACCAGTCTCCTGCACAGACAGGCAAAGTGATTCACAGCGGTGGTTATTTAAATACTGATTAATTGTTGGTCAGCATGTGGATATGAATGCTAATCAATGTTTTACCTGAGTCTCTGGAGGAATCCTTCCTCAGCAAAGAGAATTCGATAATTGTTGAACATCTTTCTTTCAAGACAGTAGAACATTATTCTTTTATATCTTGAGATAAAAAAATGGGGGCGGGAGGAATTCATCTGCAATACGTATTGGCCACTGGCAAAGCTGAAGCATCATTCACATTTTGTGATTGTATCTCATTAGAATCATATATATATATATAGTCAAAAATCAGTTGCACAAAAAGTAGTTGCACCCAGAAGGAATCATCCGGATAGGAATGAAACTTGGTGGGTAGGTGATTAAATGATGAGCCTTATCGCTATACCTGAAACTGCGGACATTCAGCGAGCAGTGATGCCCTCCATGAGTCATCCTGTTAGTGGCAGCAGCATTGGCAGTTGCTACATGCATGTAAACCGTTACAGCGGCTGCCCTTACCATCACAACAACATCACCAAAGACTGCAATGGTGTTGTGCCAGACTGTCATGGAGTGGTTGTCACTCCACCTCCACCCCTACCACAAAATCTGCAGGAACTGTGTGAGAATATTCAAGCTGCATGGGATGGCTTATCACAGGACACCATTAGGAACCTCTACAACTCCATGCCAAGATGTATGCATGTTGCACACACATGCATTTTCACATATATATTGATTTCACCAATATAGAGAAATGTTTTTTATGTTTTTGCGTATTAGGACATGTTTTCTCCTGTAGCCCGTTATGTTCTTTTTATTGATATAAAAATTTGTTTTAATATGGACCAGCAATATATGTGCAAGGTCAGTATGTAAGAACTGCAGGCACTGTTCAAAGCATGTCTTACATATTTGAACTAAGAGAGAGCTACATAAAAGCACATCACCCTCTTCAAGGTCATACATGTGGTTCTGGAGCCCTTATTAAAAATCAAAACGGAGTAAAGTAAAGGAGGACCGAACACGCTTCTGCCATCAGTGTGCCAGAGAACTGTAAAACGTTGGCTGTGGAATCAGAAAGAGTTTACATATTTCCTCCAGGCAGCGTGACACACAGCGGTGCATCAACACAGAATTGATATAAATGTAGCTGCATGCGCAAAGATAGATTATGGTGATTTCCAATTAGAGGACTGCACTGAAATACCAAAGGTGCGTGACGTCGTTATTTTTAATTTCCAAATGTGAAGGTTCACTGAGGCGGGAAACGAAAGGCTATTGACTCGCACTCCCTCTCAGAAAATTGTGTTTTTTGTTATGGAACTGCCTGAGGCAATATGCTATACATATATCTCAGATAAACCTACAACAAAAGAGTGAAAATTAGAAGTGAGGATCCTTTCTGATTCACTTCTGGGTGTCAAGCAGAGGTTCATGCTGTCTGCTTACAAAGCCAGATAGACAGGGCTTCGTGTGGAAGCATGTAGGGGAGTCACTGTGGGTGTCTTGGCTGAACCGATCTGTTCATTTCTCCTTCGTCCATTTGTTTTATTTCGACAGCTTTATCCCTCAAAACTATAATGTTGATTCGCTCACTGATTACTATCCAGGCGAGAATAAGCCATCAGCCTTCTGTTTATTTGGATGTGATTATTTCGCTTTTTTAATTTTTTTTATGTCCTGTTTTTTTCTATGAATCATAAATGTGAACTACAGCGCTGCTTGATAGTTTGTGAACGCTTTATCTTTTTGTATATTTCTACAAAAGTGTGGCGCTTAAACTAAGCCAGTACTCACACAGTACCAGCACTTCCACACTAGACTTTTTGACATATCGTGAATTTCTATTGCATACCGGCACTTCTCACCAACTGCTGGTATTGTATCCAATTCAGTACCTGCTTAAGTATACAATCCCCTTTGCAAATCAGAGTACATTTCCCAAAAGCATCATTCAACGTCTGCCATAGTTAAATGATAGAGAGACTATCATTTTGAACTCTCTCTCCAAGGTTACCACAATGGTTGTTCTACCAAGCTTTCGGGAAATATAGTGGAGGTCATCATGGGCATGCATTCCTTAACCAGAAACAAAACAGCAAGTAACCCTGGAACTATGGAATGTGAAAATGATAAAAACTGTTTGTACGGACGTGAGTATCACTGTATCCGAACAGCACAAAAGACATTTATCAGTATGTCTGTTCACTGTTTGCTCAGATTAAAAGTAATTTATTTTACATAAAGTTTTCTGAAGACCACCTGGATGAGGCAGACGACTACTGAAACAATGTTTTGTGGACGAATAAGGGAAAAACTGACCTTTAGGGTTTAAATAAAGTATGTCGTATTTGGTAAAACTGAACACATCCCAACTGTGAAACATGGTAGTGGCAGTATTATGGTTTGGGGCTGCTTTGTTGCTGTTGGACATGGACAATGTGGCATCATTTGACGGAGCTATAATTCATGGTTGTATCAGGAGATTCTACAGGAGCATGTTAGGACTTCCATCCATGAACTGAACCTCCACAGACAGTAGGTCCTGCAGAAGGACAATAACTTTAAATACACCAGTTGGTCTACAAATAATGGTTAATGCGGACAAAATGTCGCATTTTGGAATGGTCGAGTCAAAGTCCAGACCTGTCACATCCTGTCTTGCCTTGCCCCTGTTTGTCTCTGGTTTTCTGTTTCTGTCTCTGTTTCTCTTGTCACTTTTGTCTTCTTGTCTGTTTTGTTGTCCTGTGCCATGTGCTTCTGCTTGTTGCTCCTCCTGTCTCCGCCCTCTTGTCATGCCCCTCACCTGTCCCTAGTTTGTAGCTCTGCCCCTTCCCAGGTGTTCCTGGTTGGCCCTCATGTCCTTATACTTCCTGTTGTTCCCTTTGTTCTTGCTTGGTGTTTTGTCTCCATGTTGGTTATTGTGTATCCCTGTTTTTTAGTTTTCGTAGTGTTTTGTTTCTCATTTTTATAAGTGTCTTTGGTTTCTGTTTGTTCTTATTGGTCCATTATTAAAGACTTGCACTTGCATCCTGCTTCCTCATCTGTCCATGTTACAAGACCTTAAACCAACAGAAAGGTTGATGCAGAATCTAAGGTCTGGAGTTCATGGAAAAAGCCCACTAACATAACAGAGTGGAAACAGTTCTGTGAGGAGGAACGGACCAAACTTCCTCCAAATCATGTGCACAGCTGATCCACAATCAGGAACCATTTGGTTGAAAGGGGCTCACACCAGTTCTTGAAAACAGAAGTTCAACATGTTCAACCATTTGGTTGAAAGGGGCTCACACCAGTTCTTGAAAACAGAAGTTCAACATGTCTTCCAATAAACACATTTAATGTTAGATTACTTTGTGCAATACGTGTGTTCAGTAATTGTGTTGTGTGTTTAATTAGGATTTCTTTATTTGTTATGAGTTAAATGAAGACCTCTGTCTTAATTAGAGCACATTTATGTGTAAATTCATAAAATGATAGAGTTCACAAACTTTAATCAACACTGTAGACTCAAAGTAAATATATATATATATTATTTAACAAAAAATGTCATAATTCATTTTTATATGATCATTTTCCAACAGTGGTGCAGTGGGAAGCACTGTCGCTTCACAGCTAGTAGGGCCTGGGTTTAATTCCTGGCTGGGTGACAAGGGTGGCATGTTTTCCCAGTGTCTGTATGGGTTTTCTTCCAGGTGCTCTAGTTTCCTCCAACAATCCAAAGACATCAGGTGGATTAGAGATGCTGAATTGTCCCCTAGTTGTGAGTGTGTAAGTAAACGTGCATGTAGGTGTCTCTGCCCTACAATGGACTAGCGGGCTTGTCCAAGGTGTTTCCTGCCCTCCACCCAATAAGCACTGGGATAGTGTCCAGCACCACCCCCTCCCTAATCCAGAAGGATATGTGGCTCAGAAGATGAATGAATGACGAATATATGGACTGTGGAGTGTAAACAGTGTTTATAAATGTTAAAACAAAATACAAAAACAGGATAATTCAGTTTTCCATACTAGGAGCCCTTTAAGATAATTTCATAGATCTTATTCACTGATAATGTGTGGAAAACATAGACTCTATGGTACATAATTTCTAGCATAACCATAAAATAGTAGTCTAACTGAACTTATAGGAAATGCTCACCCAATCATGCTAATGTAGCTAACAATGAGTGGAATCTAGTAGTCACCAATTAGCATGATGACATTTGCATAATGTTAATTAGTGTTTTTTCACTGGTGCTTTTAGCAACATTAGAATCTTCCACTGAGCCATTGGTTTAGTCGTTTGCATGCAACAGCATTTTATTGAAGGAACCATTTTTTTGGACCTGTGTGCAAAAATATCTCCATGAGAATGAATGGAGTAAAAGTTATTCGACTTACTCAGATAGGTTTTCCCCAAAGGGAAGAGGGGAGCGAGAGCCAGAAGCATGGCATGAGGGCACATTAAATCATATGCTTACTGAGATTGAGGACAGCTGTAATAGATTTTCTGGAACCGGGTCACTGCACCAGCATCCTGCCAGAGATTCACCAGCCTTCATAATGCACACACAAGACAAGAGCCCAGTATTTCAGAGGTGACCCCCTGCTCGCTGTTTGGTACAACACCAGAAACACACATCCAAATCAAGATACTGGCCAGGGGTCACATCCATTTCTCTTAAAGGGCCCATATGCTATATTTTTCTTGTATATATGTTATTTCTTGAGGTCCACTTGTGACTTTTATGCACCAAAGCTAGACATAATTCATTTTTATATGACTTTTTTTTTCACAGCCTTTCCGTATCCCCTTTTTTTTTAACCAACTGGAACTTGTTACTGTATCTTTAAAAATGATGAATAGTCCCTATTGGAATAAAGCCTAACGGGCCAGATTCATAAAACCTGGAGATAACAGTAATACGCTAAATAAAAGCCATTCATAAAGTCACTGTGCCTTTTAATGCTGCAGTATTTTCACCCATGTCCTACACAAGAGCTAATCAAAATCAACATAAATATAGTCATACATATTAAAGACCTTCACCAAGCGATACTGTCAACATAGACACAATATAAAGAAACTAAATAAGAAAACAAAGAAAACCAAAATATATATTAACTATGAATTTTAAGCGCACTGCTAAAAAAAACTGCTGTTAATGTGCTTTTAATTTTTAATCAAGAACATTTCTATCAATTCATAAAATGTCTTTTTTTCATACTAGAAAAATTACATTTTAAAAGTATTTTTTTATTGTATTAAAAGATATTTTATCATGTTAAATTTAATCTCACTTTAGTAAGAATTCAAACCTGTTTCAAATTATAGCAGTAGCACAAATGTAACATGTGGTCATTTTATTCCACGCAACTAAACTTTAAATGCTAAAATTCTAGTTTCTATGGCTCGCCACATTAATGCTCGTTTCCTATTTTCCTTTATTTCAGGAATTCAATTTACACATGTAATAATTTCAATTCCAATATAAATATACAATTTCAGCAAGTTAAAAAATCAGCTGTTTTGTTTTCAGAAATGTATTTTCACCAGTAAAACTGTTATTTGCACATGTGTAACTTTAATTTCTTTATAAAACTCATAATTTGAAAAATAAGATGTTGCATTAGCAAACCTGCCGACGCCATACTGAGAGACACTACTTCCGTATGTGTAGCTTAATAAAAATTTAAATAAATCAGTCTAAATTTATCATCATTTATTGTTCCTGGGAACCTTTATCTTCCTTCCCAATAGCACTGCAATCCCACACTTCCTTGTGGGTGCAGCTGTTCTTTACAACTATAGTGTAATTTTGGACCATTTCTATTGATACACTCATCACAAAATGTGGACACAACATAAATGGCATAAATTGGCATATCTAAACCATTTAACACAATACAACACAAATGGAGTGTTGAGGTTTTGTTCTGTGACTGTGGTGATATGGAAATGTTTTAATAAGCCTGTCTGTACAGTGCCCCGAGCTGAAACACTCTTTATAACTTCAAGGTGAATGTGCTGCTGCTTCCTGTGACACTTGTTTCCATAGATGAATCTCAATAGTGAATTTTGAAACTTCAACAGTGATGGAGTTAATATACTCCATCAATCTCTTTTATTAAAAATCGTGAAGTTTTTTTTTTTCAAGAAAATGAGTCTTATAAATCACTTCTCCTAATATAGTTCATCATATCTTCCAAGATCTCCAGGTGAAAAAGCAGAAGATGTTTTTTAATCTCTGAAATGAGGACGGCATATGACTAATAAAGTGATTATTTAAAATGATATATATGCACCGACAACTGAAAGTCACACCTAGTCATGAGCCACCCTTAGAAAAGCACACTAGATAGACGTCAATCTGGATGTTTTGTCAGTCTCAATGGATTCAGAGCCAGATCTGACACCCAGGTACCTCAGCCGTGAAGTTAAGCAGGTGCTCGGTGTTAACGACTTCAGCAATCGGGGGCAAAAGAGTAAATTCAGCCACTTCCTTGATCGGGCCTTCGCTTCCGAATATGAGCTAATGCTTTAATGCTACATGACTTATAAGAGACATCAATGTAGCTCTCCTCATGCATTCATTAATCCATACTTACGTGCGAGATATTGACTTCTATCAGAAAAGCCGTGTCTGGAGGGAAATCTAATTTACATGTGCTCAGAAACACACTGGTTCAGAAGCTGTGCGGCGAGGTGACGGCTTCAGCCTTGCCATTAGCGTCAGACTGCATTACAGGAACATACTGAGGATCCTCTCTGCATGCCAGGCCAACCTTCCTCTCGCTGTTCTATCCTTATCGAGTCACAAAGAAGAGCAAGATAAGCACTCGTGTCCAATGGCAGCAAATTACTGTAGCTGCGCCCACTTTGTCACACCCTCCCATCAACTACGGACAATTACAGCACGCAGATATATTTAATGGATTATTCATTTTCAATTTTCAGCATACATGGGAGTCGAGGTCTGAGTGAATCACACAAAAAAATTGAAATTGAACTAGCGCTCACGGGGACCACGCCGGAATGTTAACGACCACCCTCGGCATTAAATTCAAATCTGCCATGCTAGAAGCAGTCAGCAATTTTTTTTTTTTATGATGTGTTCATTACAGTGCTGTTGTTTTCATTAAACGCAGCTAGTTTCCATGCATATAAAGGAGGACCAGAAGGAGGAACCAGATGGAAGCTCGCAGAATTATGAAATATTTTATTCATACCTCCATTTTATATGGATAATCGTTACTTAACCCGTAGTCGTACGGGCACCGTGAAACATCCTGTCTGACATTTGTAATACTTTGGAGTAATGATTTTTTGAAGGGGAGAAAAAAAAAAGTGCTGTTAGCAATTTGTCTGGAAAGGAACGCTCCCGCAGAGCTCGCCACCAAGCGTATGCAGTATTCAAGCCAAGCATGAGTGTCGCTCCTCAGGGTTTTGATCTGTGAGAACTTGAAGTGTTCGATAGCAATCAAATCTATGCTAGTTTTGGAGGACCTCTGTTTCCACATGGATTTCAGTTCTTACTCACTGCAGTGCAAGTTCCATTGCATGGTACACGCTGAAAGCCCTGATGTTATGTTGTTGTTAGTTGTTTATACCATCTGGTTGGAAATTCAAGTGTACTTATTTTACTGAGTAGGACAAATCAAAAAGATAAGCAATAACAGACTATGGGGCGGAGTTACCCAGAATTCCTAGCAAGCAATTTGTCTGGAAAGGAACACTCCTGCAGAGCTCGCCACCAAGCATGTGCAGTATTCAAACTAAGCATCAGTGTCCCTCTTCAGGGTTTTGATCTGTGAGGACTTGAAGAGTGCGATAGCAGTTCTCGTGGTTGATATACCGCAGCTATGTTAGTTTTGGAAGACCTCTGTTTTCACGAGCTTCAGTTCTTGCTCATTGCAGTGCAAGTTTCATTGCATGCTACACGCTGAAAGCCCTGATGTTATGTGTACTTGAAGGATCGAGTAATATTTACTTATTGTCTTGCAGTTAGTTGCTATCACTTCATCCAAGTTAGTTGTTTGTACCATCTGGTTGGAAATGCAAGTGTACTTATTTTAGTGAGTAGGACAAACTCAAAAACATAAGAGACAAGAGAATGTCTCCGGGGCGGAGTTACCCAGAATTCCTAGCAAGTGAATTTATTTCTGTTTATTTGCTTTTTTTCCCCTTCAGATGTTGCTTTCAATAAACCACACATTCATTTGTTATACCTGGGTTGAATGCAACTTTGGATGCACTTTATATGGTTCGGATTTCCTACCCATGAATGTGTTTAGTGACTCTCCTGAGTGGTTAGTTTGATTGTTGCAGGACAACAATTACTGCCAATTCTAGCAT
This sequence comes from Semaprochilodus insignis, assembly GCA_034552555.1. NCBI lineage: Eukaryota > Metazoa > Chordata > Actinopteri > Characiformes > Prochilodontidae > Semaprochilodus > Semaprochilodus insignis. The sequence goes on along the minus strand of CM067483.1, from coordinate 29,413,027 downwards.
CTACTCTAACACAAGTTTAGTGTGTATGTAATTCTGTAGACTCTACTAAAGTTAAACTTGCATCACTGTATGTAGTTGCTGCACTGTAAACCCCAGTACGTAATTCATTGCCTCAAATTAATGAAGTTTCAAAAACATTTCATTTTAAGATTTAAATCTAAAAACATTTCATTTAAAACTTTAAGATTTAAATCTAAAAATGTAAATCTTAAAGTTTTAAATGAAATATTTTTGAAACTTCATTAATTTGAGGCAATGAATTACGTATTGGGGTTTACAGTGCAGCAACTACGTACAGTGATGTAATTTTAACTTTAGTAGCTTCAACCCCTTAAGCTGCATTTGCATGTTGCCAGTAGCAAGCCAGATATGCCATTGCTGAGGCCCCCTCATGGACAGTGCATGTGCATTTGTTAAGGAGCTGAAGGGTACAGAATCCGACTTCCCTTTGCATGCATGAGCGTCAGGCTGTCATATGGAAACTACAGACTGCATCTTTCATAAATAACATTGCCAGGGACGTACAGTCTGTACACGTTTGCTGATTCTGTTAGCCGTGAGTCTTGTATCCTTATATTTCTTTTAGCACTCGCCAAGTAGTAAAAGCCAGTCTTCCTCTCTTTCTCGGAAAAACGCCTTCCTCTATCTCTTCGCAGCCTCTGCCATGGTGTCCATGCTGGAAAAACAGAGCTAGCTTCCTCTTATTGCTAGCTGAAGACCCATAGTTGCTGATGTATGACTTAAAGGTGCAGTAAAATGATTTGCAGTTCTCTCGAGAGGTCTCATGTCCACTTCTCCAAACCTTCATAGCAGGCGTTCTGGGCCAGGCGCTTCGGGCACTGCCTATTATAAGTGAGTGTACCAACAAAATGACTTTTCAGGCTGCTATTTTAAGGTGAAATCATTTTATACTGTTGCTTTAAGATTTCAATTTCCCAACAACTGCCATCAGCCCAATGTTGTTTTTGGGCAGTTGTGGATGGTAAATGTCTCATTGTTCCGGGTGCACACAGTATTGGATAACCAAAAATGAAAGAGTACAGAGCATCCTCTGCCTTTTCCATGTTAAACAAACGATTTACACTGCTAAGGCTCAACTGTGATAAGTATCTGTTGTTCATTTTGGTGGCTTCATTACACAGTCAGTCACGTAATGCTAATGGACAAGGAACAACATTTATTTCAATGCAAGCATGTAAATGCTGCATTAGAATTCAGGTTATTGCTATCTTAAGCTATTCCAATATAATTATATAATTACCTATCTAATTTCCCTGCAACTAACTGCTAAAACTTACTGCTCTGCTAACTTAAGCAGTTTGACCATCCCTGACGATGACACACCCACCCGTGGTGTAATTGGCCTCAATTAGTCTGGGTGGATAGGATGGCCCTCCTGGTCCCCCAACACTCTAGTCAACATGATGTTAGTCCCAATTGATGTTGGCTAGCTCACTGGTTCCCAATCCTGGTCCTGAAGGATTCCCTCCCACATTTTAATGTTTGTTCCACACCCAATACATCTGATCTAACTAATCCATTAATGAACAAGCCCTTCAAGTTGAACAAGTTGAGGAGGGTCTGTTTTGGCAGGAAAACACAACTACACTATAAGACGAGGGGGAGCTCTGAGCTAACAAGCGTCTATGTTGACTAGCATCATGTTGGAGAGGGAACCACTGTGTTAGCTTAACACAATCAGCAACTAGCATTCTCTTCCAAACTGTCCAATGATGTTACAAGGTTATGGCAGTCTTTATATGTCTTGGAGGGTGCACATGCTAGCTTTCACCCTCCCAGCTTGGTAGTGCCACAGGATGGGGGAAACCTAGTTAGCAGGTGGAAGTGCAAATGCCTAAATGGTGAAAAAATAGATTTAAAAAGGAAAAGCTAAAACAGGCTAAAAATTGAGCAACAATATCATTTTATCAGACTTGAATTGCAATGAAATGCCTTCACTCTTACGTACGTGTAAATGAGGAACTGATTGAAAGTTTAAAATGAGCACTAACAAGAAAGCTTCTGTATGTTCCACAGGTCTATAAGAAAGTCATAAATAATATCTAATGGCAGCACGTCTTTGTTATTGTTATGCCCCCTGCTGGTAACACCTATGACTGCCTAGGGCAGGGGTGTCTAGTCTTATCCGCAAAGGACCAGAACGGCTGCAGGTTTTCATTCCAAATGAACAGGAGCTCACCTGATTCTACCTGATTAAGCAACTGCTCAGCCTTCAAACAACGGATTGTGTGATCTCGTACTTTGTTGGAATAAAAACCTGCAGCCACACGGGCCCTTTGCAGATAAGATTGGACACCCCTGCCCTAGTGTCCCAGGCCTATTGTTCGTTCACCTTTTGAGAGTTTTTGAAATTTGGAATAAGAGGCAAAGAAGGTGAAGCACAGTCTTAAGTCGAACAAGTGTCAGGGTCATCATGTACTGTCGATGTTCTCGCCTTGCAGCCCTTAATTACATGATGGCAGCATGTACCAGAACAAAAATGAGGGCTGGACAAGGGACCCTGCAGGCTGGGTTGAGAACCACGTCCAAAATGATCTGAAGAACCTCATTGTACCGAGTGAAAAGATTATAATTTATGCATTAGGCCGCTTTTCGAGTGGTCAGAGCCTACGGTCCCTCTGTACTTTGATCAAACTGTACCGTGATCACACAAACGGTTATGGCAGCGCTAATGTAAAATAGTAGTGGGCTTTGAGAAGAATAGGCTGAGTGAAAGAGGACCTGGCTGCGGGGGCATTAGCATTCTCCGAGTTTGCCTTACACGCTGTCTGTGCTGTCATTCAGCTGGTCCAGACTGCCGCTGCTTTTAGACTCGGAGTTAAAGTGCGGCGGCTGAGGCGCAGAAGCACCCTCTGACACTTCAAGAAGAGGCTCTACATGATTATCAGCCATTACCCAGACGACCTGGGCTGAAGGAGAGGATATGCTGTGACATAGCCTTGTTCGTGTTTGCATGCTAATGCTTTCATTTGCATTCGCATTTATGTCTCATACCTCATCCACGCAAACTGAGTGATTCAGACAGCGTTTTTTTTTAGTCATAGAGTTTCCAGATTGCTGTGAAATACAACTAGACCAGTGAGGTTCCAATATATGGCTCTGTCATCTAGACTTCGCACACGTGTCTGTATTCCAACTAACGTTATACGTGACGTTAAATAAATCAAACGTCTGCCGTTATCTGAGTGTTTATGGGGGCACTTAAGCCGGTACCAAATGATGCATGGCTGCACTAGTCGGTTACATTTGTCAAGTCTTTGCAGTTACACGAAGCTGCCGCACCGCTTTGAAACGACGCCCGTCACTTGTGACAAATAGGTGTGGGAAGTAGATATGTTGTTTGATCTTAATGGTAACATGCTTAGCACTGGCTGGATGTCAACATGACATGCCGAGAGTGAAACAGTCAGCTGCAGATGACTCAGGCAAAGCATGCAGTGCAACTTTGAAGAGTGTGCTGGCTGTGTGCACTTCACATTAAAGAAACAGATGTTTTCCCTCCCTTCAAACCCAACTCTACACGAACATGATGAAGGAAAACATCACACGGCAGTCACGTCCCACTTCTGTCGAGATTTGTGTTGTCGCTGGTGAATTTTTTAAATAGGTGATGTGGAACGTTGCGGAGGTAGACTAGTAAAGTGCTCCCTACTGTGGAGCTCCAGTAATATGTTTATGTACCTTGATAGTGCTTTAATTATACATTCTATCACCGTCTGGAAAAGGGATGAAACTCAAATCTTGGAGTGTTATTTAATGGTAATTGTTTTCTATGATTTTCTAAGATATTAAGTATACTTGGGCATTTTCTTTTGGCCCACTTACACTAACTATGCTATAAATGATGGGGCTATAAATACCTGCAGGGTGCGCAACAGGATTCATAGATTGAGAAGAGGTGCTACAGTGCAGTGAATGTCTCGTTCCATGTGTGGAAAATGGGCCCAAAACAGATGTTAATGGTGGGGAAAAGAAGTGATTGCATTTGGGCGTGCCAAAGACAAAAGGAAGTAGCTGAATTTGCAGGTGTACGGAAGCGTATGGTCGTACGGGTCTACCAGCAGTGGCTAAAATCCCAGCCTACAGGAAATTCTCCTCAGAATTGTGCCAGGGAAGGCATCCACCAAATCTGGCACAATTTCTTGATGCAAGAGTGTCTGAACATTGTTGTGAGCTACATCCAGAAAAGTTGTCCAGTCCATGCCAAATCAATTCACAGCTGTTGGTGGTTAATTTCATTTGAAGGGCCTTCAGTTCAGCTCCCCAAAGCCTGACCAGTGGGTAAGCCCATCTGTTCAGCTTCTACCTAGAACTATGGTTGGAAAAAATACTGACTGGGCCATTTGCCATTATATCAACCCCTTTGCTAAAAATGATAAATATTACAACAAATCTTGTGGAGTAAATAACAATCAAAAAAGTACTTCCCCATAAAGTATTAGACCTTCTCTGAAGGCCTAGAATATTACAAGGTTTAACCACCAATGAAGAGATGCATAGAATGCAGAACTGGTGTTGTTAAAAGGGCATTTCTACCTTCTTCTTCAACCATTCTGTGCCAGCAATAAAACTCTGATGCCAAACATTCCACAAAAGCATCAGAGGATTAACAAATTACCAGAAGGTTTCAGAACTCTAAACATTCAGTCGCAGCTAGTTTCTCAGTCGGATCACGGCTCTTTAGCTGTTTCTTTACGCTCCCTCAATAACACCAGCTCCGGAAAGTCTTTTGTAAAAGGCATATAGATGCACTCATATCTTTTCAAGCGCGCCTTAATGAACATGTCAAGTGAATAGGCGGCCATGAAAGACAGTCCTTGAGCAACTGTGCATGCTTTTCATTCCCCGTGCGTACGTACGTAGGTCTTTCTGTGTGGTCTTTCAAGATGAACAGCTGATTAAAAATAGATAAAAGCTGTTACGATGTAGTTGCCTGCTCAGGATACAGAGAAGTAGAGCAAGGTCCTCATGGCACGGTGGAGCCTTTGGAATTCAGATGAGAATGAGCTATGCAAATGTTGGTGCTATCCCTGGCTACGGCTCATTAAGCCACAGCATTTGAATGTGTTATTATGGCTTTAAGTGCAAGAAATGGCATTAGGTCACAGGGCTTTATTCTAGTCAGTGGGATTTTTCCAGCTCAGCAAGGGCAAAAACTCAATAACTATTGAATTTAGCCACCATAGCGAATTGCTGCTGGCTTGCAGATGAGCTTTGTTACTTAGCCTGAATATATAAACACCAAACACGGCTACGAGGATTGCTCATGAGCTGTCGTTAACCCTTGAACACTGCGCTGACCCTCATCACTCAGGCCCATAATATGAACTTGACTGTCATGCAGCGGTGCCTCCAAGAAGCTCTGAAACACAGACATTGATGTAAGGTCATACAGAGAGTGAATCATTCAAGCCTGGCTGTCACCCAGTCTAAAGTATTGCCACTAAAAACAGCCTGTCCATCTATTATTGATCAGAAGTGCCTTTTTATCCAACTCACGGTCTGCAAACTTGTCACTTACTGCCTTCATATTCAAATAACTCTTAGTTTTTGAAAAGTGTCGGGTGCCAGTGGTAGCTGAGAGAGAGAGATGTTGGCTCATTAGCATATAGCATTCTGGGTTTTTGTTTTACAGACTTTGTCTCCTCCCTTGAACGTTACTTCTTGTGTTTGACAGGCATTGTCGTTGATTGCAGGGCTACAAATGCATTACATCATATAACTGGGTCATAGCAAGTTTATTTACCAAATGCAAACAAATGCAACTGATTTACACATCAAGGCATACAAACTTGAATATCATTGACCAAAGATATTAATGTTCCCCACACACTTTTCTGGGCAGGAAGGACTCACAAATTCAACTCACATAAAAATGCCTGTAATACACTCATCATCAAAAGAATAGTTGCACCCAGAGGGAATCAAGCAACAGGAATGAAACGTGGTGGGTAGGTTTGACATCATGAGACATTGTGAATGGTTCAAGTTCATGCTCAGCCGTGCATGTGACATAAGCAAGGACGGGCCTTATCGCTGTACCTGACTGACCCAACAGCCACAATTGCAGACACGACGCAGGACTACATGCACACGGACTGTAACAACGACTGCACCACGTCAACATCACCAAAGACTACAATGGTGTTGTGCCAGACTGTCATGGAGTGACTCAGAATGGCAGCGGGTCATATTCAGTAACAAGTCCTGCTTTTGTCTTGGTGGAGACGACCAACAAATGTGTGGAGGCACCGTGGTCAGTGCCAAGATTAACAGTTCATTGTCACGTCCAGAAGACCCGGTGTCACTCCACCCCCACTCCTACCGCACAATCTGCTGGAACTGTGAGACAATATTCAAGCTGCCTGGGATGGATTATCACAGGACACCATTAGGAACCTCTACAACTCCATGCCGAGACATCTGGCATGTTATGTTAGCAAACATGGCAGCCTGACGCCATACTGAGATACATTGCTTCTGTATGTGTAGCTCAATAAATATTGCCCATATCAGTCTAAATTTATCATCATTCATTGTTCCTGGTAACCTTTATCGTCCTTCCCAACAGGATTGCAATTCCTTCTGGGTGCAACTATTCTTTTGACGATGAGTGTATGTCTAAGATGCTGTGCAGTTTGGCATACAAAGCTTTTTGCCTGTTATTTGATATAGCCAGTGGTCTATAATTGAATTCGTAGTTTCTTACTTTATGTCTTTGATTATTTTAAAGATTCCAATAAATGCATTTATTCAGCATTTTAATTGTTCTCTGTTGTATACGTATGTGACTTTGGTCTTGTCAAAACATGTGAAGATGCAGTTTTATACGTTCATTGTACAGTGCCTTTTGGATAATTTAATGAGCTCTGCTCTGATTGGCTGATTTACAGCGAGACACCACAATGATGCAACATGTTGAAATAGACACTGACAGGAAAATAAAACAAACCTCCGTGTAAATAAACTTGGCCCTCATTCTACTTAGCTAGTTAGCTTTGGTAATTACTAGGAACTTGCTAGTAGCTAACGTTACCTATACTAGCTGCTTACCTTCAATCTCAACAACAACACAAAGTCAATTGTTGTTACTCACTATGAAACTTTCAGCTGATCTGCTTCAACCATCAAAAACTGTAATGAAGTGTTAAACACTGAACGAAGCTGCTCAAAATTGTCCAAGGTCTGAGAAACTCTCCAGAGTGAACTGTGCAGAGCTAACTAACAAGTTGTTCATTTTTAAATGTTGTCCTGGATTTTGTTAAATATGTGGGAGATGAGGTTCCCCTTCCAGCTTTTCCATTCCCCTTAAATGATGCCAGAGTTATATCCTGGTGCCTGTACAAACAGTAGCATTCAAGATGGAACAAAATATTAAAAATAGAACCTGGCAAACTTCAGCTTCAGCTGTGTTTAAAAATGAACATTAACCATGCGCACTCATCGTTCAGATCCTTGGGAAGGGTGTTAAAAATGTTGACATCCCCTTCACAACCGGAATGATTTCACATGGTTCACCGTTTTCATTGTTGTTTCTCCATTGTTGTTGTTTTACAGGGCTGGAACATGAGCTGGAGTATGTACATGTTGTATGTGAATATTAATTTCACATAAAGTTTAACAACAGCTAGGAATTGGAATTGGATGTTGGAATCAGACCATTTTACTACCTTCTTTAGCAAATGCAAGATTTTATCTAAAGCAGGAACAGCAGCGTTTGAGGTTCATGTGATGCCAATTCTATGTAGCAAAATCTCTTTATTCAACTCACAATGTACATGAAATTTTCCATGTTATGGCACCTTTAAAGAAGACTGGGGTCTTGTAGTAATTACCTACAGTATATTACTACATAATCTGTTGAGTTCTGTTATGTGAAAACCACTAATTATTGCACTATTAGTTACAGTAATGCACAATAAATACTTCACTTAAGACCTTTTTATGCACACCACTGAGCATGTAATCATCTAAATTCACATCTTGTTAATACCATATTTAATTAGAATATGAGCTCAAAGTGCAGATTTTCGGCTCAAAATTTGGGGGGGATTTATATTCAAATCAAACGAATGGTGTAGGAATTACAATCATTCTCAAACACAGCCCCCCATTTTTAGGGGCTTAGAATTAATTTGACAAACTAACATGAACATAAACTAAATCGACTTTTTAATACTCGATTGCAAATCCTTTGCAGTCAATGACTGCCTGAAGTCTGGAACCCGTAGACCTCACGAGCTGATGCTCTGTCAGACCTGGAGCTGTGTTCAGGTCCAGCAGTGAAGTGCATTCTCAGTTGCACTGAGGTCAGGTGACTTGGGCATTGCAGAACATTCCTCTTCTTTGCCTTACAATAGTCTTGGGGTGCTTTCGCAGGTTCCTTTTGGTCAATGTCCATCAGCACTGTGGAGTGCCATTAAAGCATTTTTTCACTGAAGTGTTTTGGCAAATAATGTAGCTGTGTACACTTCAGAATTCAAGCAGTTTCTTCTCTTTTCCATAGTCTTCTCTTCCCATGATTGTGGTTGATCTTTGTCTCATTCGTCCACAAGATGTTGTTCCAGAACTGAACAGGCTTTTTTGGTGTTTTAAGCAAGGTCTAATCTGATCACCCTGATTTTATCTCACGTCTTGTGCTAAATCCTCTCTATTTACTGTGGTTTTTACTTTTCTTGATAGTTGGTTTGACAGACAGTCTGACCCTCTACTTAGAAACTAAAGGAATAACACATACACTAACACATTGTGAATTTAGATGATTCATTTATACTCAACTGTTTGAATAACAAGGTCTTAAGTGTTTATTGGACATCGTTACAACTAACAATGCTGTTATTAGCAATTTTCACATTACAGACCCTTGATTCCGCACTAAGCAAATGGAGCATTTAGAAGTGTCTAATTTGGGCTCTATTGAACAAAGAACAACGCATTCTCGTTGCCGTTGATTACCGGGCTATAAATGAGCTAAATCAAGTGGGTCATAGCAAGTTTATATTAACCAAATGCAAACAAATGTGTCTGATTTACACAGCATGGCATAGAACCTTGAATAGAATTGACCAAGACTTAAATCAATCCATCACCTCTTGAGGTACAAAGTGGTATTGAGAGACAGGACAGGCCAGGGCTAGCTGGTTAGCATGTTAACTTCAGTAGATATCTCTGCAAGTGTGATGATGCAGTGAGCGAGAGACAGGTGGATACATATGCAGTGTCTGTTTATTCAAAGTCCAGCTTGACATTAGCAGACGTTAAAGTGAAGGCAGAAATTACAGGCGGATCCATAAAGTAAACAAAACACTAGAACTAGAAGTGAGAAAACCAAGCAAACACTAACAAGAACCCAAGAAAACCAAAGTACATACATAAATACGTTCACGTAACAATGCCAGACCAGGACTAGGAGCAAACAGAGGGGTATATAAACACAAGGAACATCTGGGTAGCCACAAACAGGTGGACAGGTAAGGGGTGTGATGAGCGCAGAAAGAGGGAGGAGCTAGAAACCAACATAAACAGAAGCACATATAAATTACAGAAACATTAATTCATCTTCTGATCCGTTTCTCCTTCTGGGTCATGGGGGTGCTGGGGTCTATGCCAATGCTCATTCGATCACTGGGTGATATACATACATACATACATACACACAAACACCTTGGGGCGTCTCCAGGTGACCTGACTGCATGTCTTTGGACTGGGACACAGGGAGAACATACATACATCCAAACAGAAAAAAATCCTGGTCTTACCGACTGGGAATCAAACCCAGGCCCTTCTTGTTGTGAGTTGACAGTGCTACCTACTGCACCACAGTGCTGCCCCAATAGGAACATGAGGACCAGACCAGATCTTTGGCATACTGTCGAAACTGTCATTTAATGAAACTTCTAGTTCTGAACCCTTAGTTCTGATCATATTAGTTCATTTTGGAATTTTTAAATAAAAAAAATCTATATATTTCATCTTTAAGTAAGCCCCCGAAACGTGCATAAATGTGTGCGTAAGAGTGATCAAGATTTAGTCCATAGGTAGTAATCAGTCAGTCAGTGACTTGGGAAGAAGTTGTTTCTCAGTCTGTTTGGTTTTGTACATATGGCCCTGTACTGCTTGTCAGACAGTAACAAGTCAAACAGGCGGTGTCCAGGGTGTGTTGTGTCTTTGATATTATGGGCCTTCTTCTTTAACTGGCTGGCATAGACACTGTCCAGCTTGGGGAAGTCAGTCCCAATGATCCGTTCAGCCAGTTCATTAATATAGCACCACACTTAGTTGATGTAGTATATCCCTTTAAGGTGGAACCAGTAGTTTTCATTAGAATCAAAGCAACATATTTTTGTTTTCAGTGCACGGTGTCGGAGGAAATGTACTGCCTAATCTAACTTACAAGAGCTGAACACTGTTATTGTGTTGTGTTCATTGTCTGGAGTTGTTTGGGCTGTGGTAATTTTTTGTTGTTGTGAGCGAGCAGGATGACACAAAACACCTCCAAACACCTTGCTGAGTCCCCAGCCTCTATCCTGATATGTCGTGGCTAAGTAAAACTGCATGTAGTGACAAAGGGGGAATTTGCTCTCCAGAGGCAGGGCTGTGAGGAATTAAATGTCATTCACGTCCGAACTGACAAAAAGTCATCATAATCTCCCGAGCGCACTGTAGATAGGAGCTATTCAGGTTCTTTGGCAGACGTATTGAAGAATGTAATTCTTGGAGGAACCTGTTAAATCGCCCCTGCCTCTTTATGTAAAGAGCAAGAGTACGAAGCGATGCGAGTGAGCGGAAGGGAGAGAAATCCTGAGCAAGCTGCATTCACAATGATTGGTGGGTGTTGCGGAGACAAAATGGCTCGCCTGGATGTTTGTTGTTACAGTCAATTCTTTTGACAGCTATGGCTTCTCTCAAAGCCCAACCAGAGGCTCTCTCTCCATATGTAGGTGTATGTTGCAATCTCTTGCCAGCTCTGCTGTGCCGTTACGTAATTCATTTAAAAAAGCCTGCCCTGAGGGGGGGGGGGGCGGGGGGGGCTTGCTTCATTTCT
>CM067483.1:29390320-29401931 GCA_034552555.1 Semaprochilodus insignis | reverse complement strand
CTGCCTCCTCTTTCATTTCAGTCGGGGTAGCCGAGAGGGCGTCACAGTGAACGAGCGGTGCTCTGAAACTATTGTTCCTGCTGAACGTTATCTGAGATGTACTCTCAGTCCCTAGCAAACAGATACTACTGATACATCTTCAAAAGATACACCCCCCTCCCCTGCAAGGAATAAGATCCTTGATGACATTTAATGCACTTATAAATCGCTTTGAAATTGCCCTTTTAAGCCAGCATGCACGTAAAGTGGGCTTATCGATTACTGCTTAACAGGAAGCTGATCTGCACTTAAAATGGGCAATTAAATGCCTGGTAATTATATATTGATTGGAAGCTGAGGCGTTTGTCAAAGGCTGCCTGTTTAATCCACATTGGGGGTGGTGGGTGGCTTGAGGACCGGGGGGTTGTGGGGGGATGGAGCTGGGAGGGGGAGGAAGTGGTTGTCATGCACTGTGTGAAATCCCCTCTGTGATCAGAAAGCAAACACAGCACAAGGTCCCCAGCCCCCCTCCTCCTTCTGTATCCCATTACGGAGCCGTGGCAGTGCTATCCTCTCCACGTAGGCACCGAGAAGAAGCCTTGCGATGGCCTCTTTGATTCTGTTTTTATTACCTAACCTGCTCTGCGCAAAGCAGCAGGTGATTACAGGGTCAGGGTAATTGGATTGAGGAGGTGTTCTCCCCTTGCACTTCAGAGATGACAAGACAGCGGGATGTTCTCAGGCCAATAGGCCAAATATATATCTGGGCTGGATATATTGATTAATATGTGTCATGACACCACCAACTATGAGATTTGTCAAGCTATTGGCTCAGAAACCAATTACAACTTGGCCGAGTACAGCTCTGTCAGGGTGAATGAGTTCATGGTTCACCTTTAAATGACTGTCTGACATTTGGGTAAGTTTTAAATGAGGCATATTTGACTCATGTTTCAATTAAATATAGGGTATTTTTTTGCACCTTCTTGGAAGACAACTGTGAAGACCCTGTCAAGACCTTAAGGCGGTGTTTGTATGATGATATACTCTCTCACCTACACCTCTGGGTGACTGCTGTTCTCACTGGAGGCAGGGGCCGGGTAAGGGGTGCTATCATTTTGCTGTGTTGGAGAGCTCAACATGACATACATGTTCAAGTTTCCAAGCTTGTTTGCACCAGAACCAGTACCTTAATGAACTCCTGCCAGCCAAGCATGCCATTACACTGCAATGTTTAATGCAGAAGCCTGCTTAAAAATTTCCTTACATGTTTGCCACCTCTAAGATAATGCTTATTTTCACTAGCCTGGGTTTTCAATGTTATGTTACAAGGTTGAATGTTTGCATCTCTCTTTCCAGTCTCTCTGAGAAAGACCTTGTGTATCCAAATGATGATTTTATAGGTGAATATATCTGTTTATATCAGTTTCTGAATATTACGGGAGCATGCTAACTTAGCTATATGCCCAATGCACTCTAGTAAGGAGACATTATGGTCCAGTAAGTCCACAGAAACCCTGTTAACATCAATAAAAAGGAAGAAGCTGCTTGAATCAGCTGCTAACATGAAAATTTAATGTTTGCAATACACACCAATCAGCCATACCATTAAACATTAAGACTCCTTGCTTCTACACTCACTGTCCATTTTGTCAGCTCCACTTACCATATAGGTGAACTTTGTAGTTCTATAATTACAGACTGTTGTCCTAATCTTTTCTTCAGTTGTCAGGAACCCACTGCTAAGTGGATCCGATACAGCAGTGCTGCTGGAGTTTAAACACCTCAATGTGACTGCCTGACTGAGAATCGTCTGCCAACCAAAACTATCCAGCCAGTAACGTCCTGAGGGCAGCATCCTGTGACCACTGATGAAGGACTAGAGGATGGCCAGCACCAACTGTGCACCAAAAGACAACAAACTGTCTCTGCCTTTACATCTAAGGTATGTCTAATAGAGTGGACAGTGACTGGACGCTGCTGTGTCTGATCCACTCATGCCAGCACGACTAACACTAACACACCAGTGTCAGTGTCACTGCAGTGCTGGGAATGATCTAGCACCCAAAAACTACCTGCTCTGTTGTGGTCCTGTGACATTACAGCTCTCTTTTACTTAGGCTTGTCCATCAGAGATGCCTGTATGTGGAAAAGCAGATGGAGGAAGTATGAAGGCGGGATGAGTGGGAGTGGCTATTGGATTGAAGTAGCTTTGAGCAGCAAATCCTAACACGCTTGTATGCAACATGCCGAAACTACAAAGACGTCATATTTTACCATATTTCAGTCTTCCTGTCTTCTTAAAAATGTTATATAAAGATATTATAATATAATAATATATAATATATTTTTTTAATGTAATATAAAAGATTTTGTAATGGTTATTGGCAATTGGTGTTAAGCCATTGCATTATATGGACACCCACACATCACAATTCCCAAAAAGGTTGAAGAACCATCCACTGAAAGATTGTTTAGGGCAATATTTCTCAACCCTGGTCCTGGAGGCACCCTGCCCTGCACATTTTATTGAATTCCATTGCTTTAACACAACCCCTGCAACTCTGAAAGGGCTTTTTAATGAGCTGATCAGTTGGATCAGGTGTGTTGGGAGCAGGGAAAGCACTAGGCCTCCAGGACCAGGATTGAGAAACACTGGTTTAGGGTATTGAGGTGATTCTTTTAAGGTAATCAGCCCAAAGAACCATTTCTGGCACATTTTCTTGCCAATTGTCTAGATAATATCAGACCAGTTAGAATCACAAACTGGCAGTTAATAGAACATATTGGATGAACGGAATAGTCATATTCATGTGAGTATGTGTCCTTTTTTTAAGTCATGCATTGACACTAATAGGATTGCCCAGGCAGTGGGAGTAGTGCGGACCTCTGAAGGCTTCACCTATTTCCCATGCTCCCACTGAAATGGATGATAAGAGTGTATTACTCACAGCCCACACTGCCAGCAGTGGGGGAGGATGTGGTCCAGTATGCATGTAGTGTTGCCAAGAGAAATACGACATTTCTCATCTCATTGTTATTTGTTGATTCTTCTGCAAATCTGTTCATTTAAATGGGTGGCACACACGCCTCAGCATACCAGCTGCAAATGGACGAATCATTTTCTCTTATTTATTCCCCTATTTCCGCGACATTCCTGCTTTCATTGTGCCCTTTATCCAACTAACGAGTGGCATGAACGTAATGAATGCTTTTATGCGCGACTGTAGTAATGCCTATGTAGAAAATGTTTATTACCACTTTTTCTGCGCTTTGTCAGCAAAGTGTTTATACTAACATAATTGGGTGAATTGGGAAGAAAAGATGGTAATAAGCACATATGCTGTGTACCTTAGTTTATCATGCAGCAATATGCACATCATTTAAGCATGTTGTGAAAATGCTTATGTGTGTGAAGTAACTGGCTGATGCACCACCATCCATACTGCAATGAATGCCTCTGCAGTTTGCTCTGAAAAGCAGAAATACATGCCCTGTGGACACCTTGAGGGCTTTCAGCATGGTCTGGTTTGTGAACAACACCTTTTTTAAAAGTACAGGATACAGTGTGTCTATGCAGAATTATAAAGATTGTTTCTCAATGAGGAAATATTAGTGCTTGGTATATTATCTCATAGTATTGTTTAAAAAAATGACCTGGAAGAATGCATAATTCATTTCTTTGGAGCGAGTTTGCAGTCTCTTTGTTTTGGCATGCTTACATGCTAATTACATTATAAAGCATATGCTGGTTTCTTTTGCAGAGAAGAAAGCTCCTGTATAATGACTACAGCTAGAGCCACTTAAAGGCATTAAACCTTCTGTCCTGATCATGTGGTTAAAGAGATTAGAAGAGAATTATAGCAGACGCAGAAAACATCTCCAAACACAGCATAAGCCATAATTATTAGCTTGTAGTGTTTATTTTGTGTGCTGAATAATCAAAACATAACCAAACAATATGTAGATAAACCTATATCAATATTGCAGTCTGACAAAAGGTAGCACTGAAGTCTGAAGCTGGCTTTTCTGGTCCACCTTAAAAGGAGCCATTGTTACATTATGGCAAATGTACAGGTGCTTAAATCCAACTCCTGCACCGTTTAAGGTAGAATGGGGAATTTGAACAAGATTTGCAATTCCCGAAGAAAATACATAGTGCTTAAAAAAGCTGAAAGTGTGTGTTTGTGTGTGTGTGTGTGTATGGCAGATTTATAAAAAGCTATGGGAGAGAGAAGAGTTGGATGTGCTGAGTGGCCGATTGTGACATCATCAATGGCAATGGCGTTCACTCCCACCTTAAATCCACTGCTACTTTAAATTCACGACAACCTTAAATCCACTGTCTTCTTAAATTCATTACTACCCTAAATCCCTTGCTATCTTAAATACACCGATACTTTAATTGTACTCCTGCTTCAGATTCACTACAACTTTAAATCCACTGCTGTCTTGTTGTCACATCTCTGTCTATATGTCTGTCTGTCTGCCTGTCCCTGTTCATGTCTCACTACGCCCCCTCTGGTTACCTTTGTAACCCTTACCTTGTAACCCTTTGTTTGCCCTGTCTGTTTGTGAAGTCTCTGTTGTTCTCTTGTCAGTTTTAAGCTGTTGTACCCTTGTTTTGTTTCTGCTATTGTCTCTCATATTTTGGACATGTCTTTAGTAATACCCACCTGTGTTTTGACCCCTGTTACCCGGACTAACTCAAATAAAACCACTATGCGTTTGCATCCCGCCTCCTCCACCCCGTTACACTTATATCTCCTTAAACCTCTTTAAATCCTCTTTAATGCCATTGCCACCATTAGTCCACTGCTACCCTAAATTCATTGCCACCTTAAATCCACATTTGACATGCATACATCCCATATGTTCAAGCCTCTGACCATCAGACACTGCTGGAATTTGGAAGATATTATTTAGTGCCAGTTAGTCCATGGCTTGTAGTGTGGACTCGGAGACCATGACACCATCTAATGTAGCTAAAACAGAATCAGACAGCTCCTCAGCCAGGGTCCTCATTGCTGTAGCTTCCATGTCAGGCTATATGCCATAAAGGGCCAATCATTTATATCCACTTTATATTTGCTACCTGAAAGAGAAAACAAAACAGAATATTTCAGATAAAACAGACTAGCCAGTGGGAGGAAATCGAGAGACGCCTGCAGTTTCATTTGAGATGTGTCTGAGATAGCAGTGGCTGAGCCACCCAGCTAAAAAGGCTAACATAATGTTACTGTTGTTTGGGAATTTCACTTACCACATTGCCTTATCAGTACTTATTTATGGTGTACCGGTATAATACTTCAGACAAAACTCATACCTGAAGAAGAATTTAATTCAAGGCATACAGTATAAACCAGTAATCCTCCAACCACAAATTACTGTATATTTTATTTTTTTATATATTGGAATATTCCCTCTTCTCAGGCTTAAATCCTGCTGTGCCTATATGTGGTCCAAAGGTGGTTCACTGGGGAAACCAGAGGCCTTATCCCTGATATTGACAGATGGGGTGCTGTATGTTTTAAATAGAGGCAGATTTCTGCTGAGGCATGATGGTTTCTTCTTTAAGTGTACTTTCTCTCCAGCCTACTCTCTCATTAGGTCGACTGCTTCCCTCTATTTGTACCTAAGTTTCAAACCGTATTGCTCACTTTCCCATCCACAGACCTCATATGCAAGCTATGCTGCAAAAACAGCATTGTTTTTGCAATGACACTACAGTCTACAGTGTTTTAGCCCATTCTTTATGATATAAGAAGGTTACATATTTCAGCCCACACCACAACATATAGCCAATCATGCCAGAATTAATTTACATGTATCAGTAGAGTAACAGAAACAGAGTGTTGAAGATTGGTTAAAAGTCAAATGAATAATGGCTGGTAGAACTAGCTGGTAGATCCACATTCACAGGGTACGCTGGAGCAGGATGTTTTAGGGTGGTAACTTTTTGCTGTTTTCAGGTCTCTGTGTGTTGTGAGAGGGGGTGCCTAGCATGCTGGTAGGTGGGCAATAAGGACTGTGTTACAAGATGACATCAGCATGTAACAGAGAAAAGTGCAGTTAAGAAAAGTGGTTTCTGTGGGAGAGAGTTTCTCCCTGTGGCATGTACGTTGCAGACTGTTTGCATCCACAATAAGATACATAACACACTAAATGAAACAAAAACCCCTAAAAAAGCCTAATAGTACTTAGTAAATGGTACTTATTGTACTCTCCAGTTAACTTTCACCACGGTCACATTTAATTAAACACTAAGTCCATATTTGCTAGTTAGAGGACTGTTTATCTTTGCTTCTTACCCACTGTGGGAAATAAGCAAAAACCTTAGGTGAAACATCATTGCAGTCTGTCCCAGCTCTATTCACGCGCCAGGTCTATTCAAGCAGACAACCGTTAGGTTTAAATCTGTGGTAATAGATAATGTTTTTCTTTAAACATGTTTAAATCAACCCAGTTTTATATTTATATTTTAGGATATTTACTATCTTAAACAACAAAACAATCTTTCTTCCCTTTGCCATGTAATCGTGTATGCCATGCCTATGTTCACCTTACTAAAGAACATGAATTGGGATTACTAACAACAGAATAACAATCAGAAAATATGTTGAGCCTGTTGTTTTTAATGTATGGGTATGGCATTACATTATGCATGCCTATAGTTTATTCTATTGATATTCATGAATTCTTTAGAATGTGTTTCACTGTTTCGAATACCCGGTGATGGAAAACATGCCTGTTTGACATTGACTTAAATCCCGATATAGACTTCTGTGAGGATGGAGATGAAAGACTCCAGTTATATTTGGAGTCTTCTTGTTATTTTGGATTCGGGGAAAGGAGACTCTGTATGAGGATATGAATTGTAATGCTCATTCATGCTCTTTCCTCAGTTCCAATTATCAACCAAGTCACAGCAGCACATTGCTTTTTCAGAGTCTGAAAGTTTTCTGCAGAAGTGAAGGCCGGACTGCTGATCTCTTCAGACATTTTGATACAGGATGGGATTAGGCAAATAGCTCACAAAGCTGGTTTTTGGTTTCTGAGCATGAATGACACAAATCACTTATTTCAGTTTACTTAAATTGGTTTGTTCTTCTGAAGAAGCTGACAATCGCCCTGAAATTGAACTCTTTTTACCTTTTTAGTTGATGTGCCTGGTCATGCCATGCCTGATTCATTCTATCATAAGCTCACCAGACATAGAAATAGTCATCTTGCGTGTTTAAGGTGGTAGTAACAATAGGCTCCTGCAGAGTGCTGCACGAGAATGATTGGCCTATAAATATCCGCAGGGTGTGCAAGGTGGTACAGTGCAGTGAATGTCTTGTTCCGTGTGTGGAAAATGGATCCAAAGCAGATGTTAATGATTGGCTAAAAGGAGTGACTGCATCTGGCCATGCCAAAGGCCATAGGGTGAAGGAAGTAGCTGAATCTCCAGGTGTATGGTCATACGGGTCTACCAGCAGTGGCTAAAATCCCAGTCTACAGGAAATTATCCTCAGAATTGTACCAGGGAAGGCATCTACCAAATCTGGCCCAATTGTACAATTCTTTGATGCTAGAATGGCTGAACATTGATGTGGCCTACATCCAGAGCCTTGTCAAGTCCATGCCAAATTGAATCGCAACTATTACTCGTACTTGTAGGGGTATAACACGCTATTAGATATGTTGGTAGCACTTTACAGATTGGTAATAAGTAGGTAATTATAGTTGTATATATAATTATTATATAATAAGTAGGTAATAAGTTGTATTTAGTCGTTAATTAAATGTCAATTTCCTAGTTGTTACTAAATAATAAATCAGAAATTGTAGTGGTAACAAGGCATTATAAAATAACGGTAAGAAGTTGTACTTTCTTAAAAATTACCTGCTTGTTATGTACTTCTTAATGTATAATAAGTGAACAGTTGTAGTGGTAACAAGGCAGTAATGTAAAAGAAACTCAATGGTAACAAGCGGTACTTTCCAAAAATTATATGCACATATTCTTGTAATTAATAAATAAAAAGATAGTCATTGTCTCAGTACTTATAATGAAATGGTGAAAGTAGTGACAAGTTTTATTAACCTAAAAATTAACTGCTTATAGCTTTTATAGTTCTTAATGAATAATAAGAGAGAATAATAATTAAGTACATGTATGTCATTTAATGTTAGGGTTATTACCGCAGAAATCAGTGAAGTAGTTCTGCTGTAATTACCTGGTATTAGGGCTGTAAAGTACTAATTAACTTGTTTATGTTTTATGTTTTACGTGCTATAAAAGTAATTATTTAAAAATTAATTAATTAATTAAAATAATTATAAGTACTGTAAGTAAGTTATAAGTACTGATACAATGATCTTTTCATTTATTAATTGCTAGAATATGAGCATATAATTTTTAGGAACGTACAACTTGCTACCATTATTTTATAATGGCCTTGTTACCACTACAATTTCTGATTCATTATTTAGTAACAACTAGGAAATTTAATTAATGACTACATACAAATTTGTTACCATAAAATTACCATATCATTACCTACTTATTACCGATCTGTAAAGTGCTACCGATATGTTTCAGTCACAGGTGACTAATTTTTTGTCCAGTGATCTTATCATGGTTAAAATGGATTTGTTCTCCCTATGGATTGTCCAGCGTGTTTCCGTGCAATGAACACTAGGATAGGCTCCAGCATCAACGACCCAGAAGAATAACCGGCTCTGAAGTTGAATGAGTGAACTAATAAACCGTTCTTCCTTCAGAATATAGTGCCATTTCCCCGCAAACTTCATTTGAATATTGATTACATCATTATGCACCAGCAGGCAGAGAATAACTCCAACTATCCTCCAATTATGATTATGATTTCAATTATGATAATTATGATTTCTTGTTCAGATTTACAATAAAACTCTATATTATTTTTGATTTTACTGAAGTTAAAATTATATGCCGACAGAATGTAGAATGTAGAGAAGGGGAATCAGCGACACGGTCTTAAGTCACATGTCTCGTGACTCATTTCAGACTTCAGACTAACGACCACCAAAACCGCCAACCACCAATCTTAATGTAGTACCTTTCAGTCACAACTTTACATATATTACTTCGCCTGGCAGTTTTGCTGCAGTCTTTACTGGAATGCAGAACTTTTACAGCTTGCAGCAGCATCAGGATTTGCACAGGTTCAGGTGACCGGACTTTTGATACAGAAAAACCTCTCAAGAACTGAACAAAGAGCTACGTGCAAGATATGTGCTGTTTAATTGAAAGGGGACAAGCAGCATGAAACTGCTGGCTAGATACTCAAGTATCAACTGCTTGTTACTGCTGTAGCTATCTAACAGCTTGTAGCATGGCCTCTGCTACCCAGGGAAGGGAAGGATGCTCAAGGCAGGAGTGATGAGGGTTACAGTGAGCATTTTCCCTTCATTTTACACACAAAACACACACAAAAAAAAAACCCCTAAACCAAACCACCTCCATGGGCCTTCTCATAGGCCTTCTCATAGGCCCTCAGAGCTTCTTTCTCTTTTTCTCTCTCTCTCATTGCCTGGCTTTTTGTATGAGGCAAACATAAGGGGGCGTGAGCTCAGTCCTCCGCCTCCTGGGTTACTGTTCCCGTTCTACAGATCGTCCACCGGAATCGAACATAAGGCCTCACTGTGGAACAAGAGATAAAGCCTGGGAGACAGGTTTTGTGGCACAGGCGGCATCCTCATGCCACTCGTGGCTCTCATCGTCTTCCTGCTTTCTTTTGTGGCTGTTGGTCTCCTTCTGCCATTTCTTATGGCCGACAGCCTCCTCCAGTCAATAGCAGTCGTCAGCACATAAGGTTTGGCCACCACCTTCTCGCCGACTCTTATTGGTGCCCGAGGAACAGACGCCTGGCACACTTATGTACTATATAAACCAACCAACTGTTTCAAGTTAGCCTCTTTCCTTCAAGCACTGCTTTTACTGTGCTTTAGCAAGCAGTAAATGTCCATAGCATGCTAGACAGCATAATAGCCAACTGAGCCAAACTTGTAGCAAATTCAACCAAAGTTTTCCAAAGTTACAGACCATCCTTTAAAACATATTGGATGATTTATTGCACTTGCAAGCTTGCTAGCATATGACTCTGCTAGAAAAAACAGACCAGCATTGCTTGCTATCAGCAAAAACCAGCATATGTAGAGTGGTACGCACATTTGAACACTCCAGTTACCGTGTATTTGCTAGCATGTAGTTTAGATGGCATACTAATGTAATAGTCAGTTTAGCTGAAATTGTCACAGACCATATTCCGTTACAACTTACTAAGGTTTCAGCTGGATTAGTCTAATTAGACTGGATTAGACTAACCAACTGTTTCAAATAGTCAAACACTACATTTACTGCATGTTTCGCTTTAGTTCTAAATATTCTCTTTTTTCTTTTTTCCCAATAATGAAAGTCTCATTATTTGGAGCTTAACATGTTTTATTTGGGGCTTATTTTGTAAAATGCAGTGCCTGCAGCTAATACAATTGAGATTAGACTCACACTCAGACCCCAGAGACTCTAGACTAGATTTGGACTCGCATGAAACGAACATCTCTGATGTAAAACACTGATTATTGTTCTTCTAACCTACTATTTGATATCCAATTAACTCAAAATGTTAAGCCTGCCAGGTTACTTGCTTGTTGTCTATTACAATGCACCAGATATTCAGATTTGTGCCAGCAGCCCACATGTTTGATTGGCACGTCGTTTGGCGCAATCACTGGCCATTGAGCTGTGAGCAGGCTCACTGGATCAGTAACTGATTAAGTATGAAATAACAAACAATTGACACAGTGTCTTCACACATGGCAGACTCGGAGACATTGGTGAATGCTTGAGAGAACCCTGTTTAATTGGCTCAGTGGGGAACAGAATCCACTCCACTGCTGGCAGTCTGTTTTGTGAACAATCCTGTGATACTATTACACATGCTTAAAAAATGAAGCCGCGCTTTTTGGTCGAGTGCACCGTGGTTGCTGTACAACTGATACGACTCAGAACTGATAGGGTGAACACAACATCTTCCCCATTTCCTATTCTGCAGGATGTTCAGAGGCCTGCCACTGGATAATCACACTGTAATACAGCACTCCTCCTAGAGGCCCCTCTGCTAAACGCAGTTGTTTTTGATAAATCATTCAGTACTAAAAAGCACTTAGCCAAGGTCAAAAGGCAGCAAGGAGAGTCGAACAGAGGCTAAAAGGCTGCAGTAGTAACACTCACAGGCAAAGAGGAAGGGAGCCCATGAATATACTGTTTACAGTGCTGTTAATTACGGAGTAAAGAGCTGCTTTGACTCATCGCTGAAGCTCATTTCCATTGGCCTTGGGGTGAAAGAGAGCGTTGGAAAGGCACCATGACTTCCCCTTGCTCTACTAAGCTTTGAATGTAAATATTGCATTGGCAAAAAGCCTTTTTTCTCTTGGTTCCTCTTCTGAGTGCTCGGATCCGGCTGGTCAGAACTCATATACAACCAGAAAATAAGCTTGTCATCAGCCAGGATACTGATGCTCTCAAAAACAAAACCTTGTATCTCCAAAATGGTAATGTAGGCAAAGTCAACATAATGAGTTCACAATAGAAATTCTGTAAGAA
>CM067483.1:29331397-29390051 GCA_034552555.1 Semaprochilodus insignis | reverse complement strand
AATAATAATAATAATAATACTCTGTAAATAATAACAATTGTAATAATAATAATAACTTTAATAATAATAATACAAATATATAATAATACATTTATAAAAATCATTTGTAAATAATACTAATTAAAATATTAATTCATCCAGAATGGTTTGAAATGCACTATTGTACAGAAACTTACCATAATTGTTCAGAAGGATATACAAACAGACCTGGGCCATCAAGCTATCTGGCTGGCTACCTTTTTTGGTGGTCAGGGAATATTTTAGAACATCAAAGTAGGTTACATGAAGGATGTAATAGTGGTTTGGCATGTCATCACTGTAAACGCATCCATATGTTTGTTTATTTATTTCATTATTTGCTTTCCTTTCTGACTTGTGCTGTTGTGTTGGTAGTGTCATTTGCAAGGGAAGTATGCCTTGGAAAAGAGTTCGAAAGCAATTTGAGCAGTTGGAAGAGTTCAAGAGGGGTTGCATTATAGGGCTCCGGGAAGCAGGATGATCTTACCAGTCATGTGAATACTTCCATAGCACGTTGGTGGCAGTGAATAGAAGAAGGCATGCATCAGCGGCATGCAGGATATGAGAGACCTACAGAAAGAGAGAGAACCGATGATTTGTCAGACATGCACAGTGTGACCCAGACATTCAGTGAGCAGTGATGCCCTCCATAAGTCATCCTGTTAGTGCCAGCAGTGTTGACATGCACGCTGACCGTTACAACGACTTAACACCACAACAACGTCATTAAAGATTGCAGTCCCAGACTGTTGTGGCAGCATGTCACCTCCAGTGACGAGTCCTGCTTTTGTCTTGATGGAGACAACCAACGAATATGTGTGTGGAGGCACCGTGGTCAGTGCCAAGATGAATGGTTTGTTATCACGCGTCACACGTCCAGAAGGCCTGGTGTCACTCCACCTCCACCCTTACCGCACAATCTGCAGGAACTGTGTGAGAATACTGAAGCTGCATGGGATGGTTTATCACAGGACGCCATTAGGAACCTCTACAACTCCATGCTGAGACGTCTCGTATGTTGCGTTAGCAAACACGGTGGCCCGACATTGCATTGAAAGACACTACTTTCGTATGTGTAGCTAAATAAATATTGTCCATATCAGTCTAAATCTTTTATCATTTATTGTTCCTGGTAACCTTTATCTTCCTTCCCAATAGCACTGCAATCCGACACTTCCTTCTGGGTGCAACTATTCTTTTGATGATGAGTGTATTAAATGGCTATATTGATGTTCTAGACATTGTGAACTCTGGTTCTTATCATCACCATTGTAAATAAGTCTGAGCCACTAAGTATCTGTACAACGAAACACTTCATACAAACTACTCAGAATTACATTGTTACGTTGTAATTACATCTTAACGACTATGTAATATGTACAAATGTAATGACTATGGTTATAGAATATATCTTTGTTATAGCAGTAAAGATAGCTTGCTGTATTTTGTCCATGGTAATAGCTCATTTTGTTCAGGCCATTTCAAAGTTTCAGTTGTACCCAAATGTCCACTTTATGTTTTGATCTAAATTGAGCTTTAGGTTTGCCGCTTTATTAAAGCTGAAGGACAGGCTGGCCAACAGGCATATCTCACCCACGTACTTAATCAGAAGCAAGTCACAAGGCTGACACAATGCTGCACTTTCTTTGAAGTGCTTAAAAAAGTCGAATCTGTTCCTAGAAGAGACACAGAGCTCCATAATTGCTTGGGAGTTGAGTTACAGATTGTTTCTCTAAACACTGTCTTCCATACAAACTTCAGAATGGTCTTTGTTGGATGTGAAAGTGAATGCTGTTTTGCTACCAAATGACAAAAGAGGCGTATAAATATAGAAATGTCAAACATCATTGCAGTGTTTGTATAGTGTTTCAGCTTTATATTGGTTCTACCGGTGTGTTGGACTTGCATTAAACTGAATTGCTGTTACTTAAATGCATTTTTACTCCATCGTTTGTATTGTGTAATATAAGAGTGAGCTATTTAGTTTACTGTATACTGGTAAAAATGCATCAGTCAATGCACTCATCAAACCAACATTATTTACTTGAGTGAGGCTGAATTTGGCTTCATATTCATAGACCTACACAATTGAAAAATAACTTGACCAGGGAGAGGATATGGATGGGGGAAAAATTCAAACCTGGCCAACATTAAAACCAACCTTTTGCTGTCCATTTTATCAGCTCTACTTACCATATGGCACACTTTGTGGTTCCACAATTACAGACTATAGTCCATCTGTTTCTCTGCATACTTTGATATCCCCTTTCAACCTGTTCTTTTTTCAACCTGGTCAGGACCCCCACAGGACCACCACACATCAGGTATTACAGTATTTGGGTGGTGGAACATTCTTAGCACTGTTGTAACACTGACATGGTGATGATGGTACGAGTAGGTTAGTAAGTTAGTTTCTCCACTGTGTCTACTCACTGTCCACTCTGTTAGACACTCTCACATTGTTGGTCCATCTTCAGACAGTCAGTCAGAGATAGTAGCTTGTTTGTTGTTGCAGGGTTTGTGTTGGTCATCACAGCACATTGCCCATGCAATGCTGTTGGCAAGCTAATTTTGGGTGGTGGACTATTATGTCTTTAGAAATGTGACCAATAAACTGTCCTCAGTCATTTTATATTTAGGTAGATACCACCTCTCTAAACTGTTTCTGAAGTGCACTCTCTGATGTCAGTGCTCAATTCTCATCAAGTCTCTCGACCAAGTCTTGCACAAGGTGGAGGCATGTCTGGGTGATGGTTTGAAACAGGCGGCACCCGGCAACAGGGTTTGAGAGTAGACATGTCTGCCTCTGCAATTCAGCACTGGCTAGCCACAGTGGTACCCCTAGCAAGAAGACAGAGTGTTACTGGTTTTATTTTATTGCTGCAAAAGTTTTTTGGACTTGTGGAAAGACCTATTTGTGAAAGGGCCAAGTGATTTTGGCCAAGTCAAGAGGAAACAGCATAAATGAGATGCTTACTGAGATGTGTTCCACTACTAAAGAAACAAATATGTAAAGTTAGAAGGGCACTTTTATGATATGCTGTCCGCTTAAGAAAAGCCAAACTATCTGCACCATATTGAATGCCATAGCATCATATTTTTTTGCATTGCATCACATTGAGTCTTACTGTGTTGAATCAAATCTCAAAGCATACTGCATCGCAACAGGCGTGAAAAATCATATCGGGTCTCATTATCATTTGCTTCACTAGTATCTTAAATATAGCAGCTGCATCGAGATGTGCGTCACAAGGGTCTCAGTGATAGAGTGACCTTCCTAGTACCAGCACAAGACACAGCACACCACCACCATGTCAGTGCTGAGAATAATACACCACCTAAACAACACCTGCTCTATGGTGGTCCTGTGTGGGTCCTGAGCATTGATGAACAGGGTAAAAGGGGGCTAACAAAGGATGCAGAGAACAGATGAACTACAACAGAACTGCAAAGTGCACCTATATGGTAAGTGGGGTTGAGCAAATTGACAAAGAGAATAGATACAAGGAGGTGTGCAATGCTAACCAACCAAACAAAGAGTAATTAAAGCTCAGGTTCTTCGAGTGAAGACTTCAAGTCAAGAAACTACAAGACAATCTCTATATAAATGGCTTACATTATGAGTATTAACTGACTAATAGGCTGCTCTAATTTTCTCCCACCATGAATATCAAGGTCAAGCCAAGTTGCCTGCAGTAAACGCTATAGATTAATGTTGTGGGTGTGTTTACTGAGACGTGATGCAACTGTTTCCTACTTTCATACAGACACCATACAGAGAAGCAGACAAACTGCCTAAGTAGTGTTACCTTTCTAATACAGTATCTGCTTCTGAATTCATAGCCTTTTGTTGGTGTTCATGTTTATTTATGCCTAATGACTACAAAGGGAAATGCCAGCAACACGGTAAAGGTGAATCACTTTGTGGGTGCTCAGTCAATTCAACTGGAAGCAAAGCTATATTTACACAGCTTTTTCATTCATTTATTTATGAATTTATTCAGGTTAACCTATTGAGATCAAGGCCTCATTTACAAAAGGGCCCTGTAAGACATACAATAAACTATTCCTACTTTGTTCTAATGTGTAGTATTTTATTACCCCTACAAGACTTGCTGTCAACTGTAACTGCACCATTCAAAGCATTTCTGTTACATTTTTTAAACCATCAATTCCATGAAATCTGGAGAATAACATTTCTTCCCTTCATTTGACAGCAGTTTCAAATTGCATAAATATGTCTTTAACAAGTTTAACAAGTCATTTTGGAAATATTCCATGCAGAGAAAGCATAGCAATACATCATAGTATCATCTGCATAAACATGAATTCTATAATTTTCAGGGTTTTCCAACATCATTAATAGATAATGTAAAATGCACTGGCCCAAGGATGGAGCCCTGTGGAACACCATTAACAGTTTTTTTCCGGTGATTGTTGTCCATGAGCAATGACACACTGAGTTCTATTAATGCGATAATTACGGAATTTATTGGGTGCCTGCTAGTCAAAAGCCAACACAAAGCAGCCTTTGAATCAACATATCATGATCAACTGTATCCAAAACCTTAGGTATAATAATATAGATAATATAGATAATAATAATAGGTAGAATAAATTGTTCTTTTAATCCAAAGCGCTTGTTTATATAGCTTATAAAGTTTTGACTTAAACATTGAATGGAATCTATGTCTTATACAATAGTCAGGTTCTTTCTAAGTGATGCAATGCCTTTGAGATTGAAGTTGTCAGTGTTTTCAATTCTTTATTGCCATACCGACTGCTTAACCCATAAAAGAACTGTTTTTCTCCTAACTGTGTCTATCATAGCGGTATAGCTAAGTATGCTGTTCTATCACCTCACTGTTTGCTCTTATGGCTCTGAATGCTTTGAAATATAATGGAAATAATGAGATCTTTGCTGCGGGCTCTGTCCACTGTAGGCTGTGTTTTCAGGTACTTCTCTTGTGTGTCATCTTTGTGAATGCAGTGATCAATGCCAGGGAGGGTAAAATAGGGAGAGTGGAGGCACCTCGTTCTGTCTCCTGCTGTCCGCATCGATCATACTCTGAAGGGAGGCTGAAAGAGGCCTCTTGGTGAACTCTATCGGAATAGAAGCAGACAGGCAAACGGCCATCACATGCTAACCAACCCACAGACACTAATGGCACAGCTATTGAACATGAAGTTGTATTCTTAACACAGGAATTCCATAATTAGATTAGGCAGATAGGCAAATGGATAGATCTACTTCATTGAAGCCCGGGGACGGGGTATTGAAGAGTTCTTGATGCAAGAATTTGAGGCTAAACTGTTTTGTTGTATTGCATTTAAACTACCTTGTAAAAGTAGGTATTTGAAAGCTGTAATCTTGTCCATATCCTGCCATCATTATTCGGAACACAGAAGTCTTCTTATTCGTTGTTGGCTATGTATTGTAGCAGTGGTGTAAGTAAGTAAAACACAGGGGGGGCCATGGTTCTGCTACAAGAACTGCTTTTTTATTAAGCACCACCAGGAAGGCACCTACAAAGCACTGAACTGGAGGTCACCACTAACCACAGGCTTCATGCTACTGGTGAGCACTCCTCCACACAAACCCCACACAGAATAACAATAAACACATACAGCATGTCTTTAACTGGTAAACAGCAACATAAACAACACAAATAGCCCCTTTCCTGGAGAGAGTGCACCTCCCATGACCCTCCTGGTGATCCTCCTCCTCTGCCAGTAGCACGTTGCAACAATATCACACTGGGAATTGTCAAATGGGTTGCAGTCACATTCACCAACAACTCCCCTCCCTCCTTTTTCACTTCTCTAAGGCCCTCCTCACACCTGGTAATCACATCAGGGTTGGGATGTAATGGAATACATGTATTGGGAATATATATCCAGAATACGTCAGGGTTGGGATGTAATGGATTGGGAATGCGTATTCAGAATACATCAGGGTTGGTAGATGATGGAATACAAATATCAGGAATGCGTATTTAGAATACATTAGGGTAGGGATGTGATGGAATACAAGTATTGGGAACTTGTACTAAGACTACATCAGGGTTGAGATGTGGTGGAATGCAAGTATTGGGAATACATATTCAAAATACATCTGGTTTGGGATGTGATGAAATACAAGTATTGGGAATGCGTATTCAGAATACATCAGGGTTGAACTGTGAAGGAATACAAGTACTGGAAATACGTATTCAGAGCTATTGAGCTACACATGCTATTAAATTGAAAATAATTGATTTTCAATTAAACATCAGTTAGCTACCCACCCCAAGTTATTAAGACATTGCGAATTGCTTGTGTAGTTCATGAGGTGGCAACAGGAACAGCAATGAACCAAAGCAGGTGATGAGAGACAAATCGGCCTCAGGACACAACTCACAAATGAGAGAGGAGACAAAAAAATAAGATATGCAGCTGCTTTCATCTCTAGTGCGATGACGGAGCTCATTAAGGCGGTTCTCCAATTGTTCTTTAAAGCTGTCGAGGAGGCATTGAGAAGTTTTCACACTGTAAAAAGTGTGCAATATGTGGTCATATTCATTCCTGACCACAAGGTGGTTTAAGTGATTAGAAAGCTGTACTTAGCCTAGTCCACTTTTGATCACAGCCCCCAAGATGCATCTTAAGTCCAGGTGTAAACAGGGTCTACTATTGATGCCTAGTTTGTTTGCTAAAGTTTGTAGTTTGGATTTTTGTGACATTGTGTCTTTTACATTTGGGTCAGTGGCAATGCAACCGCTGAAGCGCACCAAACTGTACACACGAGTGGCCTTGGAATTGTCAATGGTTTGGTGGGAATAAAAGTGTTCCATTACTTTGTTGATTATTCTGCCTATTTAGGTTCAGTGAAAATACACTCATCATCAAAAAAAATACTTGCACAAATAGTTGCTGCCAGAAGGAATCAACTGGCAGGAATGAAACTTGGTGGGTAGGTTTGATTTTGTGAAACATGCAAATAATTCAAGTTGCATGCTCGGCTGCACATGCGACGTAAGCAAGGACGGGCCTTATCGCTGTACCTGACTGACCCAGCAAGATTGTGGACATCCAACGAGCAGTGATCCTCCGTGAGTAGACGGCTGCACGTCACAGGATTACATGCACCCAGACCATTACGACTACCCTTAACACCACGTCAGCATCGCAAAAGACTTCAGTGGTGTTGTGCCAGACTGCCATGGAGTGACTCAGAACGGCAACAGGTCATCTTCATTGACGAGTCCCGCTTTTGTCTTTGTGAAGATGATCAGTTAATCCGTGTGTGTTGTCAGGCATCCAGAAGGCCTGGTCTCACTCCACCTCCACCCCTACTGCAAAATCTGCAGGAACTGTGTGAGAATATTCAAGCTGCATGGGATGGATTATCACAGCACATCATTAGGAACTTCTACAACTCCATGCCGAGATGTTACATTAGCAAACATGGCGGCCCAACGCCATACTGAGAGACACTACTCCTGTATGTGTAGCTCAATAAATATTGCCCATATCAGTCTAAATTTATCATTTATTGTTCCTGGTAACCTTTATCTTCCTTCCCAGTAGCACTGCAATCTGACTGTTCCTTCTGGGTGCAGCTATTCTTTTGATGATAAGTCTAATGAAACTTAAACCCAAAGAATAAGCGTATCTAATATTCTGCTGGGTGTTTTAGTGGTAATGCACGCCACATGTACCACATTATTTACAAAAGCCACGTTTCATCTTATAAGATTTTTGCTCATGAGCCTTTTGATTATCAGCTTTGTACATTACATTTAAAGTGGCTTTTTATCATCCAGCTATATTTGGGAGCAGGGGGGAAAAGGCAGAAAGAAAAGTAGTTTTTTGTGTTGTTTTTTTTTTTTTTCATTGACTGATAAGATACACATCCATCTTGCTAAATAAATAAACAATCAGAATCAATCCTTAAAAGTTAACGGCAGGATCAGAAGTATTGATATTAAGGTATCAATCTGCCCATCCCTAGTTTCTTGAAGCGGTGCCATGGTTGAGCCACTCTAAAGGAAGTGATGCCTATTGAGAGTCTGAAGAACCTTATTTAAGGTTAAAAACCTCCACATAATGAGTGTTTTCTCTAGAACCGTGCATGTAAGCCATTTTGGAACTTGCAGTTTTACATCAGTAGTAATGCACACCTGGATATTGTCCTCCTTGCAGGCTTCCGACCTCCGACCAAACTCTGACATCCTAATCCGGCTTACCAATATCAAGCTCCTGAAAACAACTAATTAGCTGGATCCGGTGTGGTGGATTAAGGTTGGGACTAAAACCCTTCAGGAAGTAGATCTCCAAGAACAGGGCTAGTTTAGTGCTAAACATAATCCACACAGCCAAGCACCGAGGTTAATTCGGAAACCTATTCTTTGGGAGACTTTCCCAGATCTGGATTAATCCCAAACCCATGCCATCGAGGTTGGTGATTCAGCACTTGGCTGGTTGCAGTTTGGTCCAAGGAATGTCCCATAAAGCAGCTCCAGGTGTCCCCAGGTCAATGCAGATCAGTGACAGAGACTGAAAGTCCAGCTGAGAGCTCCACACCTGCAGCCTGGGCTTAGACACCTCTGGGCTTTGTCCTTGATTATTACTGTGCCTGCTTCACCTCGATTGTGCCATCTAGAGAGATATTTTCCTTTTCCTCCTTCCATGCTTAGAGTTTCGCTCGCGCGCTCGGGGTGGGGGTGCATTGCGCATGCGCGTCGCGCACCTCGCCTCGGCGCTCCGTGTGTCTCTCTCTTTCTCTGGCTTGTTTTGAAAACTGGAGATGCTTTCTGGACATCCAGAGCAGAAGCCAGAGACACTGGATTGCGCACGCGGATTTCCCACTTCGATTGTGGAGCCAAAAAAAGGCGAGAAAATTTGAAATCCAATGAAGACCGGCGGGAAACGCAGAGGGACGCCCGGGAGCTTGGCCACTACTGACGGAATATCTACTGCCTGAACCGCGAGTCTCGTTTTGCAGCCCAACTTTGGCTACGCCAGGTTGCTCTGCGCGCTCTGCGGGGGGCAGGAGAGGCAAAGCAATGCAGTTTTGCCCCACTTGCACTCCGAGAGAATGAAAACGCGCGATGGTCCAGAGCGACCCAGTCCTAAAGGGCGTCTGTGGGAACGAAGCTGAATGGGACAGAATGGATACATTTCCACGCATCAAGGTAAGAGCAGCCCAACCTTCCCCTATTAAATGCTCATGTATGCTTATAAAGAGAGCCGTTTCGAAGGGATCTGAGATGTTGCTGTCAGATGGACAGGAGCGACCAGCTCCGCTGCGAGCCGAGATAAGGAAAGTTGTCAGCGCTTGGAATATGCAATCCGCGGCTGGTCGTCCTGAAGGGGATGGGGAGAGTGGACTGGGGATAGTTAAGGATCATGAATGATGCATGACTGTAGTATGTTGATTTAATCTTCCTCGTCGTAATGCGCCGTCCTGCTGGAGTGCAGGCTCCCCACCGTTGCGCGAGGTGTGATGTCCATCAGTTGGGCTCGGGGTGTTTTTGAGGCTGCATACGCTATGGTCAGCGGGTGTAATGTGCCACTGCAAATTGCTTGCCAAACCGGCGTTTGCTCCGTTTAAACGGTGCTTGGATTTCGTCTCCGGTCGGCAGGGAAGGCAGTGCTGTTTGGTCCTTCTGAAGTGGTCACGATAATGCGTAATGCCCAGGGAGTCTATTCTTCTGATTGATGTCCAGATCTCTCAGAGGAGAGGTGACGGGGTAGATGTGCATCCACATCTGTTACATGCTGCACTTTTTTTAGGGAGTGGTGTGCGTATGCCTATGTGTGTCTGCTTTTTGGCGGTGGTGAAGGTGGAGGGGGGTTGCATTGGAGATCTGTGCAAACCTGTTCAAAGGCGTTCCTAGACGAAGCCTGCCACTATGCCAAATGATTAAAGGGTCTAGTTCTAGTTTAGTACAGGTCTACTAGTCTGCCTTACTTGCTTACTTGCATAGAGAAACAGTACTGGGAGTAAGAAAAAGCAGTGGCATTGGGTTTCAGGACCATGGACAGCGTTTTAATCCTGACTGTGCGCTCACCCAGACAGTGAACCATAAATACAGCTATTCATAGGGATGCACTGATATGGGAATGGTTGGGGGGAGGGGGGTTGATGGCGATATCCGATACCTTCATGTATGCATCTGCCAATGCATAAACATTTACTGGGGCAAAAACTGGGGTTAAATCTCCATATACTCTAAGATAAATGACCTTAGTATTGACATTTGTATATGCCTAGAAATGCAAATGCATGAGCCCAAAATGTAGCTCAAAATGGTCTGCCCTTTTGAGTGCAATAAATACACCCTCAAATGTCAGTTTGAAATATCCATTTGTCTGATGCTGGCTATTATTTTTTTGTTGACCAATTTAATGCCAATACTAATGCAGTTCTGATATCATTGTATTCCTAAATGTAAGCGTATAGGAACAGGCCGGTCACAATTATTACATACTTGTAATAATTACAATCACATTTATGTTTTCACAGCAAATGGAATATGAATTACTTTAATTTTATTTGAGTTATTGATACACACACACACACACACAAAAAGACAGTGATTGCTATACGGCACCTTTAGGGGGCAGCAGTGAGTAATGTTTGTTTATTTGAGCTCAAGCAGCTGGAAGCCAGTAAATATTGGCAGCTGGGAAGCAAGACAGCTAATCTGCCACTTTTACTAGGTTTGTATTGTTATAGTCGCATCCAATG
Source organism: Semaprochilodus insignis (assembly GCA_034552555.1). Lineage (NCBI taxonomy): Eukaryota > Metazoa > Chordata > Actinopteri > Characiformes > Prochilodontidae > Semaprochilodus > Semaprochilodus insignis. Next base: position 29,379,298 of record CM067483.1, on the reverse strand, counting down.
AACATAAAAAGCCAAATCAGTTGGTAATTGCAGTCATTTACTAGGGGTGTACGAAAATATCAATACAAGGATCGTGATATTATGTTTTGTGATACTATATTGATTCTCAAAAGCAAACTTTTCTCAATTTTTAATTAACAGTTTATATGCAAAGATTCATGGCAGACAGTGATTCATTCTGTGTTTTGTTGAAACCCCTGGACAATAGTACAGAAATCTGTCTTTAGCCACTGGATAAAACAAGTAGCGTAAGGGTGCCCCGCATAACTTTAGGATTAGCAAAGCTATGCATACGATGGTGTGTTTTTATACTATAACAATGTTTTTGGAGAACCTCCTGTCTCTGTATATTGTGTATTTTGCATATATTTTGTGTATTTTGTATTTATGTAATATATCTCTTATTTATCTCTTTATTTAGTATGTTTAGTTAGTAAGTATATTAATGCTGCCCTGCTGTACAGTATTAACCTGAGCCTCACCACAAGCATTTCAATGCATAAATGTCCTGACATTCTGTGCAAAAGACAAATAAACTTGAAACTTGAACTTGAACTTGAAACTTGTTCCTAAAATTATAATTAACGTATATCGCAATATGAAGAAATGCTTGCAGCATATTGGGATATACTGTAGAGTCACCAGGTTCTTACACAACCATATTATTTACATGGCAATTAGCTTTCAGCTAAGAAAAATTGTATGATGCACATGCATGGTAAGAATGTTACATCCACAGTAAAACATTATATCTATATGCATTCAGCTGTATAGACTGTTTGTTTTGTGGCTACTCATATAGCAGTGGCATTTTCTGAAAACCTTTCCAAGTATAATTCAGCTAGCGGCAGCATTGTAGCATTAACCATTAAAGACAAATGTTTGCTTAGTTCTGATCTGCACTCACCTTCACATGACCTTGATTAAAGCTGAGGCCGTACAGCTCACAACATAATGGTGTGGGAGAAGCAATAGAACAGACTGATGGACAATACAAGAGCACTACCTTCTCAACCTGTTAATGTAATGTAAATTGGCCATTGATTGACCTTTCATTAACCTCATATTATAATCCAAGCCATTTCAAGGCCACACTGAGTCTGACTGGCCCCACGCATTATGCAAATACTTTTGTGGACTTGATGAGAGTTAAGGTTTTTTTTGTCCTCCTGTCTTACCATGTGCTGCTCGGTCGAAGGAACAGACACTATCTTTAGCTGGTGTAATCTCTGTCTCTTAGGCAATTATGACTAAAGCCCCTGCAAAGAACCTTCAGGACCACGGAATGTTTCCTCTGGCAAGCTTGCTAGGGACCTTTAAGCAACCCCTCTGACACATGCTATATCAGAGGCACACCAGGCCAGCAGAACTGTCGGCCTAATCTCAGCGTCTAGCGTTGGAGAGCTGCCTTGGCCTGCAGAGGATTAGGGAAATTTCCCTAATGAACTTAGAGTTAAAGCCTTTTCACCCACTGGACCCAATTTACAGAGACTGCTGCAGATCACTCTGGACTTTTCCAAGCAAATACAACTGTCTGGCGTGGGAATTACACTCGAACTGACAGATTTCATCTTAGCTTACTGCTGATTAGAACTATTAGGATGGATGGGCACCATTAAAAGTCTACTCATGGGCCCAGGTGTCTTTGTCTATTTTTGGCTTTGGTACATACAGTGTATCTCCGGAAGAGTCCGCCCACCTGAAATCCTCAAAAGAACACAGTATTTCTGAATCAGCAGAACACCATGAACATTGGCACTTAGGATAATAATAGGCCATGGTATTACAGCACTGTTAAATCTTAGTTTACTCACCTCTACAAATGTCAGAGTATAGTATTGCGCCTTTGAGCCAGATCACTTAACTAACGTCTCTTGTATAGCATTTACAAAGTAAATGAATTGTAGCAAAAGCAACAGGAGGCGTCTTACCACCCGTGAATCCCTCCGCATCTCCCAGCCCCTCATATGAGCCGCCCAAAAATGCTGACAGATCGTGAACATTTAGTCCTGATAACGCTCCCCTTGTCACTATAGCTTTAAAGGTCAGATAGAAGGGAAGATACAATCCCTATGAACTACAGAGTCAGCATGGCAGCAGAAGTAACACTTCTCTTGTCAGAGAAGCCCAAAGCCCGGAGCAGCTGCTGGTTGGTAATACTATTTTTTTTTTCGTGTGTAATGTTTAAACTCTGCAACGTCCACGTATCTTTGTGCCTGAGTGGCTCAATGTGTGTCTCTTTGTCTCCGTTCCATATTTTACTTCGTCTGGGCGAGTGCTAATATTAGTTCAGCTGATAATTGACTGAGAAATGAATTCCATTCATCTGTTGGTTTTAGAGAAGTATTGGTGGGCTCACTAGACCGTAGACATCTATTCGTTGCAGAAAACGTGACTGATTTGTAATAACGTTCCTCATTTCATGACGACAAAAGAATGAAGATCTACATCCACTGTGTACTGCGTGCACTGCTACAGATCAGTGTTCAGTTTTCAGGTTAAAACGCTGCACTGCCAAAGCTAGATCTAGAACGGCAGATGTTGCTGTATTATTGCACACTTGTATTATTGCATTTTTGGGACTGAGTGTGGAAAACCTTTTAATAATTAAAGAACCTCCACATCATGTAAGGGTTCTATGTATTTGAAGGTGCGTAAGGGTCTTTACCAGCTTAAGTGTTTTTACTAAACCAAATGACTTGGTTTTCTAGTATTTGCTAAGGCATGTGAACTATAATGTAGGAACCAATTGTTTTAAGGCAAAGGATAATTGGTAATGTGTTCTTTTACAGGTGGTGCTACATTAAACTATACTGTGAGTTTGTTCCGGCTGAAAATTGTGAGCTGTTTTATGTAGAGATGGACTGATCAATGTTTTATTGGGGCCGATACTGATCACCAATCACATTTCAGGCATGATCAGCAGATACCAGATATCGACTGAGGGCAGGAGTGGACTTTTATGCTGTGTTCACATGTTTGCATGAAAAAATGTCAGTCCGCTCATTATAGTGCCAGTATCAGAGGAGAGCTTTAGCAGTGTAGACTCATTTTTAAAGTGGAGATAGAGATGTTGGACATTCTTTTTATTCCACCGCTGTGGTTGATGGCAGAAGTTGGGAAAATTGGCTTTAGATGCAGTGCTTTGCTCACCACTGCAGTCTGGAATCTACAGTCCACTGCATGTGGAATGTTTAATGCTCGCCGCTGGCAAAATTTTCTGTGGCGGCCCCATTGAAAACAATGGAATATCTGGTGTGCTGAAGGCAGCATCGGGTTTGCGGGTTTGCTCTGTTGTTTTCTGATGGTCACTGTATTGGACTGAGTGACATACTCTCAAGTGTCATATCAGGATAGTGGTGTTAAAAGTCTTTACTTTTTCCACTAACCTTTACACTAATGGCTGTCCAAAAAAAACATGTATGTCCATTTTTGTCAATTTTTAGTTTTATGCCCCATTTGAACACAGCAGCTGCTGTTTACACTGTGTGACAATTTAATGAGGAATGGTCCAACGGAAATTGCTCAAAACTGCTTGAAAAAAAGTCTGGTTCCATTGACTTACATTAAAAGTAATGAGGTTTTTGCCCTCTCCTGTAAAGTTGCCATTTTGGAGATTCATGTTCTCCTTTGGACAGCGACAATACTTAAATCACTAAATCTAAAACACTGCCAGACTGACGACATGTTTTCTATCAACACATGCAAGGTGGGCAGTTTTAGTCCCGTAGTTAAGTAGTCCCGTAGTTAAGTCCTGTGACCATGGGGTCTTGTGCAAGCAATCCTTAGCTTATGAAATATTGCTAATATGATTTACATCACTGATCAGCTTTCATGCTTGGCTTAGTTAGAAAAATATTAGTCAATCATCAATAGATCATCAGTTGCATATTTGGGATGAAAATTAGCCAGTGCTATGCTGTCTTGGTAGTTACCCCCCAGCTAGAAATGATTTGTTCTGAAAACATTTTGAGAATATGCAATGCAGTGTTCCATTAAAGATTTCAGTGAGAAGTTTTCTTTTGGTCCCCAGAATGTTCTTTCTAAAAGCAGGAGAATGTTAGAATGTGAAACATTCTGTCATCTCAGGTCTCGGTACCATCCAAAAAACATTTTCCGAATGTTGCTCTGAGAATGTTCTTCTTTTGTTATCATGTAACATAATCTGTGGCCCTGAAGACGTCCTCAAAACGTCCTCTGAACGTCCTCTGAACGTTACAGTTACAACGTTATGTCTTAGATAACATGCAACCTTATAGGAATATTATCTGAAATTATAAACATCTTTAAAACGTTCTTTGAACATTAAATTAAAACATTTTCTTATAAACTTTATTAGAACTTGTAGGTAACGTTTGCCAAACTTCTGGGAACGTTCCATGCCAGTGGGCTGAAGTGTGTACCACACATTTATGCATCTATTAACTAAGCTTTAGTCTTGGAAGATCATGTTATCCAATTACACATGTTATAATCATCTAGGACTTTGGACTTTTGAGTACCTCATACGTGTTTACTATCTAGAACTGAGGGGACTGTAAAAGAAAGTGTAAAAGAAAGTGTAAAAGAAAGAAACTGTAAAAGAAAGTGTAGCCAGATCATTTCAGTGTGGGTTATGTCTGTTTCTGTTTTTACCTATTTTGTCATGGCTTTCAATTGGACCTGTGTTCACAAAGGTCCTTAGAGTAGGAATACCGATTAGATTCCTAGGATACTCGGATTAGATTCCTTTCTTGTTTACTATGACTTTACTAACAGATCCTAGATCAACCCTCCTAGCAGGAAAAACACACTAGAGGAAACTTTTTTTATACTTGGAATTTTGTCTGAATGTGCATTTGGGGGTAGTGTTAGACTGTGGTAGCGGATGTGTGGATGACCTACATATTGTGGTTGTGGTTGTCTCTTGCCAAAGATTGTAATCAGCTTGCATTAAGGGAGGCAAGTGCGGAGCCCATACTCCGTGTGCTGATCTGAGGACGGTGATGATGCTGCGCTGATGATGGGAATGATGAGGGTGGGGATTGCGAGGGCTGATTCCTGACAAGGGCAGAAAGGAACTGGAGCAATGGCACCTCAGGGACAGGGAACAGAGCAGAGATGGACTGTGCCTGGCAGCCACACACTGAATTAGATGCCCCTCTTGGGATGCAGGAAAATGGTTCTCAATCTCGCCGTGAAATATGAGAGTCTGACCATTAGCGCATCATTTCTGCTCCCCGCATGACCACAGTGGTCCGGGGAGAAGAAGGCCCATACGCTCGTACCTAAGAATGAGGCATGGTTCCATTTTAAAGCATTCGTGCCGAATGTCTTCAGATGCCTGCTGAGGAATATTGCAGAGCTTGACGAGCAGATGTGCCATCATAGGCCTGATGAGAATAATGTGGCTTGGCACTCCAATATCAAAGCTCTGGCTGTTGTCGCAAATGGTATGCGAGGCCTATGCATTGGTATTCAGCATGCTGGGTGCATTATACAAATGTGTTGTTTTAAGTAGGAGTTTTCAAGGTACTTTGGTCAATGTATGCAAACTGTATGCATGTATTCGCTTTTTAATGCATTTTTCCGTGTTTGTTTTGATGATGACGCTACTGTTAATTTCTCCCATAAGTGGGTATTCTGCATCCAGTGCCCTACTTTCCATCCTGCGTGAGCGCGGAAAAGCCTCTTGCTCAAAAAGCACAACATTGCACAGCTATTTAGAGGGTTAAAGTCAATTCTAAACGACTCGGTAAAGCTGATTTATCATCTCATTAATATCATGAAGGCTACATAATAATTGTTTTCCACCTCTTCTGAGGAATTCTGGAAATCATTTAGTGGGTCGTTCCTCAAACACGAAAGCCTGAGACTGGGCCGCAGTCCAGACAGTTGCTCATATTAGTAGATTTCAGTGCACCACGGATCGGCCCTCTGCGGCCGAGTGAAATGTGTAATATGCTGCTGGTGTTAAACATCTTTCTTCTTGTGCTTAAAACAGCCAAGCTGCCCATCGGGGCTTCATTTCTTTGCACAGTAAAAGTCACAGACATTCAGACCAGCTATTCAGAGACCACACAGCTCCCTTTGTAGCCATGGTAAGCTCTATCCCCTCAGTGAGAACAGCGTGGGCCGCCTTTCTACTACTGCTTTATTAGTTAATTACATCCAGCTGGCCGAGGCTACTTACAAAGTTGCGGTGGCTGCTGGCCAGCCAAGTTCACACACTGCAAAGACCTTGATTATATACACTAAAAACAGAAATCTCAGCAAAAATCCCAATCAATTTCAAAAGGTCTGTGTAATTTAATAACTGAGATCAAGCTGTAATTCAGATTCAATGCGAAATGGTTTATTACGGAGAAACGTATCTACTCAGATTTCTTTACCATGGTGGTGGTAGGTGGTCTACAAGGTCTACAGTGCAATTTTAGCCATTTCATTTACTGTCCATCATGAGCAGTGAACCTAGTCGAGTTTTCATGTGCATTGTTGGTTATGGTAAAATAGTAGGAAACCTGAAAAAATCAGGGTATTTGAAAAAATGTATTTGAAATATCAATAGCAAAACACCAACAGATATAGTAAAACAATAATGTATGCATAACCATTTACTGGAAAACCATATTGAATGACTTGTGTACATTTTTACAGTTTAACCATGTAGAAACTTCTGAATCTGAATGTTTCCCCTTTTACAAATGGTTCTTGCCTTAGATGTGTGGTTGTTTGAACTCAAAAGTAATAAAAAAGAACCCCTTTTTTAACACTATTATTTTTAAAAAATGTGTGGCTGAAGACGGTGCTGTATGAGATTTTGGCTGACTGCAACTGTTTTTTTCAGGTTTAGTCCTGCATGAAAAAGTTCATACTATATACCTTATAGTTACCTGTTTAATATCTAGAATTTAGGGGACTGTATTAGAAAGTGTAACCAGATCATTTGAGCGTGAGTTACATTTATGTCATTTAGCTGGCGCTCTTATCCAGAGCGACTTCCAAGATTATTCATATTACCGGTAGGACAACGTGCTGTTAGGAGTCTTGGCCAAGGACTCTTATTGGTGTAGCCCAGCATAGTTACCCAGACCAGGAATCAAACCCCCATCTCCCCAGCGGGGTAGTGGGAGCTCCATGACGGATAGTGGTGTTATCCACTGAGCCACACTTGTGTCTGTTTCTGGTTGTAATGAAATAGTACTATGTGCAGGCCACACCCACCGCTACCTACTTATCTATTTCTATTGTACCCATATTCACAAAGCTCCTCAGAGTAGGAGTGCTGATCTAGGATTAGATTCCTTTCTCAATTATTATGACTTTACTGATAGATCCTAGATCAACACTACTAGCAGGAAAAAAATAAAACACTGGAGGAAACTTTTTGCACTTGGAATTTTGTCTGAATGTGCATTTGGAAATGCTTAAGATTAGCCACCATAGATAGCACATAGTGAAACTAGTTTATTTGTGCAGGAGCAGATAAACTGGTTGTTGGAGAAGCAAATTTACTGGGGATGGTACTAAATTGTGGTAGTAAATGCATAACCATTTACTGAAAAACATTTACTGAAATACCACATTGAATGACTAGTGCATACAATGAATGGCTTGACTTAATAATAGTGATTTTTATGACATTGCTTAAAAGAACCCCTTTTTAAAACTATTATGTTTGAAAGTGTATGACTGAAGACGGTGCTCTATGAGATTTTGGCTGACTTCATCTGTTTTCTCAGGTTTAGACCTGCATGATAAATGTTTATACTATATATAAATAGTCTGGGTCCCTATCACTTGCGTGCATCTTGATCTCTTTCAGCTGTGAGCCTTTTTTGCAGCTACAGAGTCTAGAGCAAAATATTTATAAAACATAGTATATTAGGGCTGCACAGCTTATTAGTTGGGACTTGATATTGCCAGCTATTTGAAGGCGGCAATATGCAAAATGATGAAACAATTGCAGTGTTATTCTCTGTGTATTGTGAGCATTTTGAACATGATGTTTTGATAAGGGGTGCAAAGATTACCAAAATTCTTTGCCAAGATGATACTGCAGCATCTCAGTTTGATGTTTTTCAATGTACGAAGAAAATATGTTTTCAGTTTGTTAGAAACTGAAGATAGATACAGCATTATTAATGTACAGCGCTTAAAACAAAGGCTGTGCTTTAGAGTGTCCTAAACTAACACCCTAGTAACAAGCTAATACTCTATATGACCAAATGTATATGGACACCTGACCATCACACTTATAGGAGCTTGTTGGGCATCCCATTCCAAAACCATGGGCATTAATATTAGAATTGGACCTTTGTGACTATAACAGACTCCAGTCTTTTGAAGTGTTCCACAAAATTTTGGAGTGTTTTTATGGAAATTTGTGCCCATTTAGAAATTAGGTGCTGATGCTGGACGTCTTGGTTTGCATTCGTTCATCAGACTGCCAAATAGTAAAACTCCAGAATTAGCATGTTTCCACTGCCCCAGAGTTCTGTTACCATTGTGCATAGTGATCTTAGGCTTGGGTACAGCTGCTGTTATTGATCCTCAGTGGTTCCATTTCACAATGATGGTACTTACAGTTGACCGGGGCAGATCTTGCAGGACAGGTATTTCTTGAACCTGACTAGGAACAAAGGTGGCATCCAGCAACAGAGCCACACTCACTGAGTCACTGAGATCTTCAGGCCCATTGAATAGGCATTATTTGTCTATGGAGTCTGCAAATGACGGGCGGCCTGTCCAGAGTGTTTCCTGCCTTCTGCCCAATGAGTGCTGGGATAGGCTCCAGCATCCCCTGTGACCCAGAAGGATAAGCAGCTCAGAAGATGAATGAATGAATGAGTGAATGCCTATGGGATGTCTATTGATTTTATACCCTTCTTGGCAAGGAGTGCGCTTGTGAAGCACCTGAATCTTAGAATTGGGAGGACAGTCCACATGCTTTTGGTCATATAGTGTATGTTGGCCCAGAATTAATACAGTAGCCACAAGATAATATGAACGATAGAAAAATGTGACACAATATGATATTATGCAATACAGTTTGATATAATGCAAAACTGTTACATATCCAGTTTAGATGACTTAAGGCATTTATGTAGTCCACCATTTATAAATTGCTTTGGTCAACAATGCAGACTGACCTTTTAATTGTGTCCCATTAATTTGTTTGCCAATTGCAATCTGAATAAAGCGGTATATGGCCTAAATAAGACATCAGCACCTCGGTGGACACTGTTGTTATATTTAGCAGGAGGAAGAAGCAGGGGGCACTGGGCCCTTAGGAAAGTGTTAAAAAACAATCTCACTTGGTGGAGCCAAAAAAAGGAGAGCTACTTGTATAGTGGAGAGGTGATAACATTCAGGCTCGGCTGGGGACGTGGGCTCTGTAAGGAAACTGTAATTTAGAAGGGATCTCAGCCTTATCAGCCGGCGTCCTGGTGTTAAAGAAAAAAGCGTTGGAAAAAAAAAGAAAGAACTCCCGAGGATGAGTCATTTTGCAAAGGGAAACTTGTCTAAAACATGCTCACCCACCCTTCTGAACCCAAAGACAAATCTCTGCTTAGTTATTCACAAGTGAACATCTAGAGCTGGCGGATGGGGAGAATAAAAGGTCAGGAATGGCTATGTGTATATGTACATCTCTGTGCGCTGGTGTGTAGTAGGTCGGGTGGTGGGGGTGGGATGGGGTGAGCGGAACGTCTTTACACTCAACAACACACATCCAGCCATCTACATTTATTTTCCTGTTGGAAGCCTCTGGGTATTGACTGCGCTGGAAAACACAGACAGCATATGATGTATACTGCGTGTCTCGTTTCAGCAAAGCAAATAGGCTCTCTGGAGCATACAGACCGCCATCCTGCTCAGAGCTTCTGCAGAGCTGAACATCATGAGCACAACTGCTAATGAAGTTTTAAAAGACTGATTCAAACAGAGACTCGTTACCCTAGACGCTCATAAACCTTTGCATACAGACCCTGTACGAATCCTCACATGGCATGTCATGATCACCTTCAGAGTGGTGACAGGACAAGTGGACAGAGCTAAAAACCATATTCTGCATATTATGCAGTCTGATGGAGCAGACAGCATAGGATATGTAAGTACTGCTAAAACCCCCAACAGAAGTCCTGCAGTGGACAGGGCTGCAATGAATATTTGATATACACGGTCATATCAGTATATTAAAAACACCTTCTTGTATATACAGTCAGTGTCCATTTTATCAGCTCCACTTACCATATAGGAGCACTCTGTAGTTACACTATTACAAATTGTGGTCCATCTGATTCTCTGTATCCTTTGGTACCCTTTTCATCAATGGTCAGGACCCCCACAGGACCACCATAGAGCAGGTATTATGTGGATGGTGGATCATTCTCAGCACTCCAGTGACACTGACGTGGTGGTGGTGTGGTAGTGTGTATTGTGCTGGTGTGAGTGGATCAGACACAGTAGTGCTGCTGGACTGTTTAAACACTTAGAACAGTCCACTGACCAAAACTATCCAGCCAACAGCATCTTGTGGGCCGTGTCCTGTGACCACTGATGAAGGACTAGAGCATGACCAACACAAACTGTGCAGCAGCAGATGAGCTATCGTCTCTGACTTGTACATGTACAAGGTGGACCAACAAGATAGAAGTGTCACAGATAGAGTGGACAGTGAGTGGACACTTACAAACTACAGCAACACTGCTGTGCACCTATATGGTAAGTGGATGGTAAGTGGAAGTGGCTGATAAGATGGACAGTGAGTGTAGATACAAGAGGGTGGTTTGAGTGTTCTGATATGGCCGTGTAGTTCAAAACATATTGTAGCATCGCCGTTGAGTAAGACACAGGTGGGCATGATTCGGCTGTGGGAAGTGCTCTTTTATTAAATATAAGAAGAGGTTTCCTTTTAGGAGGGTGTGCATCTCCCATTATCCTCCTGGTGTGGCCAACAGCATGAGCTTTCAAAGGTCAGTGCCAGCCAGAGGTGGGACCAAAAAACATTCTGCTATTGCTACAATGTCAAGCTCGTGACAAAGAAAGAACCCTTTTGGTGCTATGTAGAACATTTTCCAAAAAGGTTCCATATAGAACCATATACAACACATCCCCATCAATCTAAAGAACCTTTTCACCTTACAAAAAAAACATTTAAGCATTAAAAATTGTTCTATAGAACAGAAAAAGTTGACTAAAACCTCACTAGACAGGCCAAATTCCATTTCTCAGTTTTACCCCTACCCCTTGTTTTCGAGTGTAACCCTACCTGCAAGGGGTAGTTTTTGAAATCTTCCCGCTATGAAATGGGACAACCCCTCAAGAACCGGATACATCATCAGTTGTCATCAGCGGCTTTTAAGTAAACAGACGACACAAAGTTTCTCCAACTGTGGTGATCTCACTTGTGTGGGCTCCAAGCATCTAATTGCGATTGTCTGCCGCTTGCGGTTTATTCACAACTTCAGTTTTACGCAATCAATCAATCTAACGAGTCTAACTGAATAAAAAAGAACACAAACAAAAACCTGGACTACTTCATTAACAGGCTACTGGCGGTGCTCTGTAGGCGACCCTGCCAGTCTGCAGTGATAGCAGATGAGGATAAAGTTCAGCTCCTCACTGCTTAAATACGTTTAGGGCATCAAAGAGGCAGATGACCATTATTTATTATCGCCACCAAGAATTTCTCAGTGATATGAAGCTGAACTTAGCTTTTTAATCGCCAGCTTCATGATCGAATTTCCCTGTTCCACCTTAAATGGTGCAGCAACCTCATGCCTTTGGTCGCTTGTGCAGCCATCTTGCTGATGATTCACAGGACATTCTGGGAATTTTCTCATAACACTCTGTTCAAAGTGTGCCTCTGAAAAATCTCTGTTTGAAGGACCATGTAGCCCCAATACTTTGCCCTACCCCTCCATCTCAACAACAATCTAGACAACCCTACCCCTAGGGCTAAGTGTTAGGGGCAAGGGGTGAAATGGGTTTGGGCCTAAGACTAATACAGAGTTTAGCACATGCTCAGATATAAAGTGGTATATGAAGTGGTACCACACACTTCTGTTAGCTGGTTCATCAGAGACATATTCAACAGGTATCCCCTTCATGCAGGCCCCTTAGTACTCCTTAACAATGAACAAATACAGGGTGTCTAATTAATCTGTTGGACCTCTGAATGCCTCAAAATTAAAACTCGTGTGGGTTCCCAGAAAATGAATATGTTATAATATTATGTTGTCTGCCCTGTGATGGACTGGAGACCTGTCCAAGGTGTTACCTGCTTTCCACCCAAGGAGTGCTGGAATAGGCTTTAGCACCCCTCTCCCCCCACAGCGAACCAGGAGGAGAAGAGGTTTAGCTGATAAGTGAATGAGCGAGAGTGAGTTACGCTGTCCATTAAGGGAAAATAGATGGTCAAACACAAATTCGGAGAAAGTCATTCACCCACAACCAGCAAGCATCTGTGTTTGGAATTCCTTACTAACTAGAGGTGCAGCACAATGTTAAACATTGAGTTGGCATTGAACCATCAGTGCCACTATGGTGAGTGAGTTACCAGTCAGACAGTGCTGGAGTAGCAAGCCAATATGGCCACCTGACACACTGGTGTTTTACACACTGGTATTTAATAGAAAGGAACAGTTCCCAGTTGTCAACTGTACCAAGAAGTAGTCAATCAGCCATGCTTATTGGACATATTTGGTGTCCAGTCTTACCTTTAGTAGTTCAGTACTGTAGCTAATCTTGCTAACAAACTATATAAGTCAATAGTCACCCAGAATCTGCAGTGAATACACATCTAAAACTTCTCTCAACCTTTGTTAAGGACACCCAGACTGTTCCATGTATCTTGTTTCGCAACCCTGGTCCTGGAGGCACCCAGCCCTGCCTTTTACCTTTTAGTGCTTTACCTGCTCCCAACACACCTGATTCAACTTACAAGCTCACTAACAAGCCCTTTCAGAGTTGCAGTGGGTGTGTTGGAGCAGGGAATCCACTAAAATGTGCAGGGCAGGTGCCTCCAGGACCAGGGTTGAGAAACACTGCTTTAGACAGTAGTGCTGAATATCGACTCCCCGCAGAATCCAGCCTCCCCTTTACATGCACACAGTACCATCAGTCTGAAATTGGAATGGGCCTAAGACTAATACAGAGTTTAGCACATGCTCAGATATAAAGTGGTATATGAAGTGGTACCACACACTTCTATTAGCTGGTTCATCAGAGACACATTCAACAGGGATCCCCTTCATGCAGGCCCCTCCTTAACAATGTGCAAATACAAGGTGTCTTGTCTAATTAATCTATTGGAGACAATAAATGCCATCAGTCTGTCAGGATTCACATCACAGAGCATATAGAATGCTTTTTATTAAGTGAGTTTAGTTAACTGGGAGAGCTTTTTGGTCAAGAATGAATAGAAAGGAAGTGATAGAAAAGAAAGCAAGCGCAGGACTCAGAGACGTCTGATAGCTTGAATGCGTGCTTGCTCAGTCAGGGAGGACTATGGCTCAAAGCCTGGAAGGATTTGTATCTTGTGGTGTAGTAGACCTTCCTGCAATGCAGGGAGGAGTGCTGTTGATCGCAGTTTGAAAGGATGAATCACAGTCTGTTGGAGGTTGGGCAGTGATGTGCTGACTGCAGAATACACTACTGTATGTCTTTCTGTTTCGAAAACGAGCTTAAAAATAACCTTCCCTGAACCATGTTGGCGTTAAAAGAACTGCCTGATGAAGCGTAATAAATGACCATTAATTACCACATTAGAAGGCAAATGAGAACGAGACTAGCTTGGCTACCGTGTTGGAGTTCAGTGTGAAATCTGTCTCTTGATGTTCAAATAAAACCCGCCCGCTAAGGCATGCCAGTGTTTGTTCAGGTTGTGTGCAGCTTTAGAAATCACATATTGGTGCTGCATGGCCTTTAGGTGGCAGGCAGACACGTGCGCCTCCAGGGCGTAGGGGGCTTGGGAAGCTGGAATTACCACCTATTTTTCAGTATTTGCCGTTCTTTTGTAAAAGTCTAATTATGTTTTAGTTTGAAAGTGTTGATATTGGCTGGGAACAGCCAGTGAAGACACCATTAATGTGTTCATCAGCAGTGGTAATAAACATAGAGCTGCTGCTAATTGCCTGTCAAAGAACGAGGGGAACTTAATTTAGCAAATAGCCTTTTTAGATCATTTACAAAGTACACAGACTGTTATATTCACTCTCACACACTCACAATGCACTCACACAAACACAATACACACTCACACACAATACACACACTCTCACAACACACACACACATACACGCACACAATACACACTTTTGACTGTTCTTTTTTGAAGTGGTGTATTTCTCCCCCCAGACTGTGCAGACATCTTTCATCTCCATGTTTATAATCAACTCACTCTTCTCACTCTCTTTCTTTCACCCTTTCATGTCTGTCTTTCTCTTTTACTCTGTTTCTCTCTCTATCACTCTTACTCCCTCTCTCTCTCCTTTGTCTGTCTGTTTCTAACTTTATCTCTTTTATTCTATCCTATTTCCTCTCTCCCTCTCTTTCTGTCCCCTATGTCCATCTGTTTCTGCCTTTCTCTGTTTCTTTCTATCCTCTTTATGTCCTTTCTCTCCCTCCCTCTCTCCCTCGCTCCTGCTTTTTTGCCCTCTTTCTCTTTTTCTATTTTCTGTGTATCCTCTCTCTCATTGTTTTTACTCTTCCTCTACTTTGTCCATCTGTTTCTACCTTTCTTTCTTTGTCTTTCATCCTATATGTCCCCTTCTGTTCTTTCTGTCCCTTACTCATTCTCTTTTTCTTTCTCTCTGCTTGTCTTCCATGTCTTATTTCTTTTTCCTCCACCATCTTTCTATCTCTTTCTCTCCCCCCTTATTTTTTCTTTTTCCTCTTTCTCCCCTCTCTCTCTCTCTCTTTCCTCTTTCACCCCTGCTTTCTTTCTCTCTCTTTGTCACTTCCATTCTCTTTCTGTCCTCTATGTCTTATTTCTTTCTTCCTCCACAACCTCACTCACCCTCTCTTTCTCTCTCTCTCTCTCTCTCTCTCTCTCTCACACACACACACACTTCTTGCCCTCATAGTGAACAGGAGTGAGGTCTCACTATTCTGCTGCCATCCAGCGTGTCTCATTTCAAAATTGCAATTTTTCGCCTGCATGCTCCACAGTCACCCATCTGAACGTGGCATGGGTCCTGTAGAGATGTCAGCCCTGTGACAGTGATTGCAAACAAGCTGCGAAACGTGAGTTTCACCCCAATGACTGGCGACGTCTGACAGTCCATCAGCAGGCGTCGCCACTCCATGCATGACTCATCGCTGTAATCAGAAAACACGTCTGTTCATCAGGCCTTTTAAAAGAGGAAAAGATTACAATTAGAAAGAAGAGCCAGCAGTGCATGCACTTTCTGTGACAGCTTAAGAAATCTGGGTTGTCTCAAGAGCTGCTGGTCCAGTTCTGTACAGCCATGGTAGATGCATGCAACTACCAGCCATGCAGAATGTCTTTATTGCATATTGTCATTATATCTCTATATTTTACTATTTATAAAACATACTATATACAGAAGCAAAAAGTACATTGCAATGTATTTAACTGAAGGTAATGTTATCATTTGGGGCCTTGTGCATTGTGGTCCTAGATATGACATTGGAATCAGTAAACATATTCTCCAATTCTATTTAGCCTTTTTGCATGGTGCAATCTGCAGACCCCTTCTGTATATAAGTTCTTGCATAGGAAGAGGGTTGGAAAAACATGGTTGTCTCCTCGTATTCCTGTCACACTCTCTTCCAATGCCTTTGTCTATTTATTCGAGATTTTCACTAGGGATGTATGATCAAGGTGTGAAATACAGGGTATCTTAGTGGATCTGGGACCCCCTAATTAACCTCTTGGGCCCCCTGAATGTCTCAAGATTAAAATTCTTGGGGATCTTTTGCTGTCATGGTTTAGCTGCTTACCAATAATCGGCAAGCTTCTGTCTTTAGAGTTCATGACTAACTAGTAATGGTCTGCCTCAGGGTGGCGCTGTGGTGAGTTCAGAGCGCAGTGATGTCCTCCATGAGTCATTCTGCTAGTCAAAGCACCCTTGGCAGACAGCAGCACGGTGCAGGACTGGCCCTTGTTCGGGCAGCGTCTGAGCTCAAGGCGAGTTTTAGACTCTAACCTTCTTGTACTAGCTAGGAAACATTCTCTGACGGAACACAAAGCACGGTTGTAGATCACTCTGGATAGGATCGTCTGTTAAATGCCATAAATGTTAATGTAAATATAATTGACTGCCCTTAACACCACGTCAACGTCACCAAAGACTGCAATGGTGTCATGCCAGACTGAGGGTTCTTTCTAGAACCCTGTGGTTTTATTTACTATTTGATCATCCTCATTGCAGAGCCACGGTTGGTATGAAGTGGCGGCGTGAGCACCGCAGAGCAATGATAGGAAATATGTGGGTGCATGTGCTCAATTAAGCATTCACCGGGATGCAGAAAAAGTGCTACACACTTGTTCGGGCAGCGTCTGAGCTCAAGGCGAGTTTTAGACTCTAACCTTCTTGTACTAGCTAGGAAACATTCTCTGACGGAACACAAAGCACGGTTGTAGATCACTCTAGATGGGATCGTCTGTTAAATGCCATAAATGATAATGTAAATATAACTGACTGCCCTTAACACCACGTCAACATCACCAAAGACTGCAATGGTGTCATGCCAGACTGTCATGGAGTGACTCAGAATAGCAGTGGGTCATCTTCAGTGAACTCTTCCTTCGGAATAGCATTGCAATCCTACACTTCCTTCTGGGGGCACCTGTTCTTTTGATGATGAGTGTATGTGCATAATGTTCACATAAATAAAACATTTTATACCAACGGAGTTTTATCTTTCATTTTGGCAGTAATAAATTTTATTCATGTGGAAATGATGTACCAGGTAAACGTGCATCCTCTTTATAACGCAGCCTCACAGACTATTCTCTCTCTGTGTCTGTACAGTTTATTTTTAGAGTTCTGTTGTCATATTTGTGTTGACGCCAACACCGAGAAGAGTTCTTTGCACATCCGCACACAGTGAACAAAGGTTCAGGTCCTGATTCTGAAAAAGGCAACGACGGTGGGACTTTGTAGCCAGACTTATCACATTGACAGAGTACTTTTCACAAGTGTGGCTCTGCAGGGATTGCCGTAACTGCCCTGACACACCAACCGCTACTCTGTGTCAGCTCGGGTTTTGATGTCGTCACAGTTGTGAAACACAAAAGTCCTCGACTGCCCGCACCCAATTTACAGCCTCTCTGTCTGGCTTCGGCTGGCATGTTTGTGAGGATTAGTCGTCCCAGTGGTATGTCTTATTTTATGACTCTCCTGCCATTGAGGGCTACAATGAGAGAGATGTGCGACCCACTTTGATCAAGCGTGACGTTCGCAAAGACTTTACACGGGGAAGCGCTTGCATATTTAGGCTCATTCCACAACTGGCGTTATCAATTATGAAATGGCTGCGCTATCGATTTCAAAGGGAGAGACGATGTGGAGGGTTCATTAGCATATCTGCGTGGGAAGTCGTCTTATCACGGGCGATATTTGCAGCTTTATTCCCTCTTCTGGAGTCTCTGTTTTCACCAGAGTGGCTCTTCTGGCCTGCTGCCACACCCCTACGGCACAACCAATTAGACACACGCACAGCTCTCCGCGCACGCTCTCCGTGGTTCATCTGATCCTCAGCTCGTCAGTGATTGTCCTAACCTCTCTGAAAGTGGGCTCGCTCGCAGGGATGGCGACGCAAGAAAAAAAATCGTTAATGGGACGTGACGTTTCGAGAAGATGAAAGAGTTCTTTCTTCTGCTCTTTAACAGATTGGACTTCTGAGCAGAGTGCAGTTTTTTTTTCTTTGTTAGCCTTAATGCCGAAAGAAAAAGAAAGGAGCCCTGGGTACGGTTCTCCTGCCCTCCAGTGAGCGAGTCTGGTGTGCGTGTGTGTATTCTTTCAGCACCCACATTTTTTTTTTTCCTTGATGCTTGTGAGAAGCGTGGGCACAGTTAGTGTCTCAAGGACACAACAGGGGGATTCTGCATGTGGGTAGAAGAGCCAGACGCTTGCCAGAAGACTTCCAGGCACATATGGAGACTACCCTGCAGCTTCATGACACCTTCAACACAGCAGTTCTTTCTAGAACCCTGTGGTTTTATTTACTATTTGATCATCCTCATTGCAGAGCCACGGTTGGGATGAAGTGGCGGCGTGAGCACCGCAGAGCAATGGTAGGAAATATGTGGGTGCATGTGCGCAATTAAGCGTTCACCGGGATGCAGAAAAAGCACTTTTTATTGCAACGTTTATGCGCTGGCCGAAAAAACCTTGTGGCGGTAATTGGCCGCCTGGAATTACTGTAGATTATCTTCAAAGGGCTATCAAAGACGCGGTTAACGGAGCACCTGCAGACTCAAAGGACAATCAGAGGGAAGCGAAAGTGGGATCCTGCAAGCTGGTGCTTCTGAAACCTGCCCATACACTTCTTTTTTTTTACTGCCAGACAAGACATGCGACATGTGGGAGATAAAATCAGCTCATGTTCTTTTCATTGAGGTATTGCTGCCTGCACTAGCTACAAGGCTAGAGCATTAGTTTCACGTTAGAAGAAACACGCTTGGCCTACAGGGCTCCCCAAAGCCCTATTCCTTTCCCGGGGCGTCCAGTTTGAAATATTGCTCACAGCTTGTGCTTTCCAAAGAGTCCCTTAGCCCACATTCATGTCCCCACAGGGTAAGGAGTCCGGCGGAACAAGCTGCAAAATGAACTATTCAGTTCTGCACTGTTGCAAGTACAAAATGACATTGATTGTTTGCTTATTTAGCATTGTGAGGCATTTCACTTTGTTGACTTCTTAACACAGTTGAAGGTGATAGAAACCTTTAAGCCCCGAAAGACCTCTAGAACACTCCTGTGGATTTGGGAGCTAAAGGCCACCTCATACTGGATGTGGCAGAGTGGCTCTATAGAGTGCTGGTAGGGAGAACTGATAAAAGTCAGGTCCAAGTTCATTTTTAGACTGAACAAAATGAGGCTTTCAAAATCATTAATTCCGCTTGACAACAAACTGGCTGTTTTCGAGCTGAAAGGCAACTGCTGAAAAAGGCTGCGCTAATAACGTTAGCTGAGGTAAGAGACCATTAGCATTTGGCTGGTTATCTAAAGATTGGCTGCTTCTCTCCATGTGAATGTCAAGCCACATGCCAACTACTGTGCCTTTCTTAGCCCTTTTCCACCAAAGCGGAACCGGTTCCTTTACGGTTTGTGCACCAAATTTTGAACAGTTTGGCGCGTTTCCATCAAAAATAAATACATTCAGAACCTGCCTGTTGTTTGGGGGAAAGAGAAGGCAACATTGGTGATGCCCTGTGGTCTGTTGATGCCCTGTGGTCTGCTGAAGATGTAGTAGAAACTCTATCACGTCTTCTCGTCACCACTTTCTGGATAAAAACAAACATCAGGAATAACAGCACAAATGCTAGTAGGTGATCTACATGATGTGCTCTGCCATCTTGTTGCTACTGTTCACTACCATTGTGTAATGCCCTTTGTTGATGTTGACACTGATGATGTACCTTTTGACGTTCCTTGTTTTCAGTAAAAACTGGTGCAAACACAGGCTGGTTCCCTAAATAACACCAAAGTCCTAAGAAACCTGAACCCTGTTGAAGAACAAGGGTTTCATTATTTACTTTGTAGAGAGGTCAACTCAAGATATTCTGCCTATTTGGTCTGTTTTTGTCAAGGTTTAAACAACATGCCACATTTCACACACAAAAAAGAGGTTGCATCTGGTTTATATAGTCTTGGTGCAAAATGTTTGACTATTTTATTTTTGTTGCTTATTTGAGGTGTAATATGCTTTACAGGCTCATTAATCATTATTTTAAGTAAAACATTTAGTCACAAAAGCAGGGGAAAATTTGTGATGGATATTAACACAGAGCTCTGAGCCAAAGACTAAAGGAAGAATTGAAAATTCATTAATTCCTTCACCTACTAAGTGACATATCATGCTGGACCACGGAAGGTGCTGGAGCCTATCCCAGCGCTTGTTGGGTAGAAGGCGGAAACACCCTGGACAGGTTGCCAGTCCATCACAGAGTGGATACACAGACAAACACACTCACACCTAGGGGGCAATTTACGATCTCCAGTCAGCCTGACTGCATGTCTTTGGACTGTGGGAGGAAACCGGAGCACCCACACAGACACAGGAAGAACATGCAGACAACTTCATGACTGGGAATCAAACCCAAATGCTTCTTGCTGTGAGGTGACAACGCTCACTACTGCGCCACCATGCCACCCGGCACTGAAAAAGTAATAGAATATTGTGTGCTTGGAATATTGAAAATATTACATGATAAAATTAGAATTCCTATAGAGATCAACGGCAGTGATACAAAACAAGCTGACTACACCAACTGTTGAAGTTCTACCAC
Source organism: Semaprochilodus insignis (assembly GCA_034552555.1). Classification (NCBI taxonomy): domain Eukaryota; kingdom Metazoa; phylum Chordata; class Actinopteri; order Characiformes; family Prochilodontidae; genus Semaprochilodus; species Semaprochilodus insignis. The sequence goes on along the minus strand of CM067483.1, from coordinate 29,358,837 downwards.
CATGTTATACCCGTATGGTTAAAGACTGCACTCTTTGGCCTAAGAACAGCTTGTTTCCAGCTACATTTTCTCAGGCCACCCCTCTGCTTTGAACTGAAATGAACTGAAGATTGAAAGCAGAGATATTGAGAGATAACCACACAATGAGAAATAGCCAAATATTAGTATTTGTTTTGCTCTAGCTGTGGTCGTCAGTGTAGATGAGAGATTGAGATTAACTGTAAAGTGGAAAGACAAAGAGATAACAGACTGGCTAATCAGTACAGCTGATTTGTATGGACTTTGAACTGTCTGACTCCTCTGCCACCATATCTGATAAGCAGAACACTTTTGTCAAAAAAGCTTTTGTTACAAATTAAAAACCGGAATATTTCAGTTTCTACAATTCTGAGTAATATATGTTGTAAACTTCATAATATCTGTGTATGCAGTGATTTTTAGGTGGTCGATGATGCTAACTGATTACATAACCTAAATCATGCATGGCATAGTAGTGCTCCATCTCATCTGCTGCTGTATCTCCACTTGACTGCTGATTTTAGGGAAGGTTATATTGTTAGATTACTTTGTGTTTCTTATCATCTCCCATCAGAACATACTGAATGAGGCCATATGTAAATTATTTCACTGCTAATTTCTTTAGTTTCAAAACAAATGGATTGTTGTATCAATAAGAGACATAATCCATACATTTGATGAATGTGTTCAGTCTAATAAACATAGGATATTTAGACAATTACAATAAATATTATAAACTGCCATTTTTTTGGCATCGAACATTATGGTACTAGACAATGTATCGGTTTAGTGTAAAATATCTAAAAAACAAGTCTGGTCCCTCAAGATCGTTAATGTCTGCATCCTAGTCACTGTTGACTGTTCCACGGTCTTGTCTTAAACAAAAAGGGGATTGTGCTTTTGCTGTCGCTGCACCAAAACTCTGGAATGGTCTCCCAAGTGACGTTAGACACGCCCCATCTGTGACTGTTTTTAAATAAAAGCTAAAAACACATTTTTATCGTTTAGCATTCAGCAGCTCTTAAACTGTTGAACTGTATACAGAGGACTGTGTTAATGTATGTATGTGTTGTGTGTGTGCAGAGGTGATCAGTGGTGAACAGAGGGTGGGAACCTTTGACTTTGATTGTAAAGCACTTTGGTTTTTAAATGTGATATATGAATAAGATATGTACTTCAGTCTTCAAATTCTAGTTAAACAGAATGCTTTTTCTCTGTCCTATCCATCACCTTCCGCTGCTGTCAAATCCTGCTAAATTTACTCTACCATCTCCCCGGTATTATGTTTCCCCTTTAGCTGTTTTGTTTTTGCTTACTTTGTTACTGATTTCTGTTGTCCTGTTTTTGCTTCTTTATCTATGACTGATTGACGTGACCTTGAGCTTAGAAAAGGAACTATATGAATGGAGTTGTTATTTTCAACTTAAGGGATGTGTGTTCTGACGAATGTAGTTAGTCTAATGTAAGTCTAATGTAAGTTAATGAATGGGCATTTGGTAAAACATCCAGGAAGGTAAAAATAACTCAAAAAAAAAAAAAGTCCATCCTCCAATCTGACCCCTTCTACCTCCATCTCCCCTCCCAAACCATCCCTACAACCTCCACCCTCCTTGTCCCCTTCCAAAGCTGTCCCTACATCCCCCAGCCTAAGCCCTTCTACCTCCCTCTCCCCTCCCAAAACTGTCCCTACAATCTCCAGGCTAAGCCCCCTACTTCCTTGTCTCCTTCCAAAGATGTCCCTACATCCCCCAGCCTGAGCCCTCCTACCTCCTTGTCCCCTTCCAAAGCTGTCCCTACAAGGCCAGAGCAGCATAGAGATTTTAACCCCCACGTTCAGAAGTTAGAACTTCATGAGATTCTTCACTCATGGTTCAGATGTCTCTAGCCCAGTTTAAGCCTTGTTTGAGCTGCTTTTGGAGACGCTAACACCATCTATGAAGAAGCAGAATGCAGATTGTGACCGAGTGCACAATTGTCATCTCGCACAGCCTAAGCCCCTCTACCTCCCTCTCCCCTCCTATCCCTACAGGCTCCAGCCTAACCCCTTTCTACCTCCCTGTCTCCTCCCAAAATCATACCTACAACCTCCAAGTCTAACCCCTCCCAACCTCCAAGTCTAACCCCTCCCTACCTCCGTCTCTACGACCTCCAACCTAACCCCCCTCCACCCTCCCAAAACCATTGTTACAATCTCCGGCCTAATCCCTCTCTACCTCCCTTTCCCCTCCAAAACCATCCCTACAATCTCCAGCCTAATTCCGCCTACCTCCTTGTCCGCTTCCAAAACTATACCTACATCCCCCAGCCGAAGCCCCACTACCTCCTTGTCCCCTTCCAAAGCTGTCCCTACATGCCCCAGCCTAAGGCCCCTCTCCCTCCTTCTCCTCATCCAAAACAGTCTCTACAACCTCCAGTCTAACCCCCCTCTACCTCCCAATCCCCTCCATTCCTGCCACCTCCAGCCTGTCACAAATCTGTCACCAAGGCACAGCGTGAGCATGCTGTCATGTGCATCTCAAAGGATGCACGTGTGATATCCTTCCCTAAATCTAAGAATCCTAGCAGCGATGATAGTTTAGCAGAATTTGGGAGAAAAATGGAGAGAAAATGATCAATTAGCTTAAAATACTTTATGTTACTGTTTGTTTATAGAGGCTGGTAACTAACTTCAGTGTATCCAGTGACTCAGTACTGACTTACACTAGTTAAAATGCAAAGATACCATCAACCAACACAGTGAAGAAGCCCCATTCTCTCCATCAGCAGCTTATCCAACTAGCTGATTATTTACCTGAAGATGTCAACCTTTAAGTTTAGTCATCTATCACCATCAGCTTTTTGATGGTACGTTAGCAGCTGCAGCTGTTGCCGGGGTGCTTGGCTTTCAGGCTACGGTACACTCTTCAGCTTATAGATGCATTTCATGTTTGACCAGGTGTTTCCTCTTGTTAGATGTTTTGCCACAGCCAGCTTTACATTTTGCATGACCAATGCATTTTGAAATGTGCAGGCATACTTGACGCCACTTTCGGCTCACCCTGGCTGTGTGTTGGGCTGACTGTGTGTTGGGCTTGTACTGAAATTTGGTACAGATTAATAAACTCGGTGGTACTGATGTAATTCGATTGGTACCTATAAAACTGTTGAGTTCGCTACCCATCCCTAACGAACTAGCATTAGAGAAAACTGGTACAATGATGAACGTTAATGAGGACCTTTCTCCTCAGTGGATGAAGTGCCAACAACCTATGACCTCAACATGCTTCTGGCAGAGGTGACGTTCACCTGGTTTCAGCAAAGAATATGAGAAGAGAAAATAAGAGAAAACGAACTGCAGAAGGGCTTTGCTCGCCATATCACTGTGTTAGCTGACTGAACTCCTTGGACAAAAACAAGCCTGTGATTGATCGGTACAAAAGAGGCCATGAAACAAAGATGGACGACTTTGAGGAGCTTAATTTTGCCAAACGTATGCTGACTGCCTTGGCAGAGACACCAGTATTTCACAGTTAAATTGGCATTCCTTAAATACACACTCATCATTAAAAAATAGTTGCACCCAGAAGCAAGTGTCTGATTGCAACTTCGTTTGGAAGGAACATAAAAGTTACAAGGAATTTAGACTGATATGGGCAAAACTTATCAAGCTACACATACAGTGCACAGACTAATGCAACATGCCAGATGTCTCGGCATAGAGCTGTAGGGGTTCCTAATGGTGTCCTGTGATAATCCATTTCATGCAACTTGAATATTCTCATGCAGCTCCTATAACTATAAAGTCTTATATGTAGGTTCACAAGAGGATGACGCTGAAGTTCACTTCCTACCTGCCACCTTCTTGTTCAAATCTTCCTGTTCCACCTTAAATGGTGCGGCAGTAACATTCTGACCTGCACATCATTATAAAATCTCATATCATCTGCAGTAGTGGAGTGAAGAAGAAAGGCAAAACAAAATCGCAGGAAGTATGCAAGCCGGTAAACTCGTGAAAGCACTTGTAGAGCCTTTCAGGCTGTCCTTGTCTTCTCGCAATGCACTCATGTTAAAGCACTTGTGTTTCTTAGTAGCATACTTGCGTACTTGCAAATATGAGCAAAGTGGCACAAGAGACACAAACTCTGTATTCCCTGAATTGTTGATGTCATTGTCGGCCTGTATGCTGTCCCTGGTTTCTTGTAATGACATATAACCAATAACTAAACAGTAAGGCCCAATCCCATTTTACCCCTTGCCCCTAACACTTAGCTGTCTCGCTTGTTGTTGAGATGGAGGGGTAGGGCCAAGTGTTAGGGCTACATGGTCCTTCAAACAGAGATTTTTCAGAGGCACACTCCAAACGGAGTGTTATGAGAAAATTCCCAGAATGCCCTGCAAATCATCGGCAAGATGGCTGCACAAGTGACTAAAGAGACCCATAAATATAAGTATTTTCTCTGTTAAAAAGCCACTGTATTGTAAGATAACCATTGTAAAAGCATTTTATGGTCATTTTCTTCATAACACGCATAACACGCATAAAAAACAAGTTATACACTGACACTTTCCAGTTCCACCTTAAATGGTGCAGCAGTTACGTTCTGGTACCTGATTTAAAGTGGAACAGGGAAATTCGATCATGAAGCTGGCGATTCAAAAGCTAAGTTCAGCTTCATATCACTGAGAAATTCTTGGTGGCGATAATAAATAATGGTCATCCCCCTCTTTGAAGGCACGTGATGCCCTAAATGTATTTAAGCAGTGAGGAGCTCAACTTTACCCTCATCTGCTCTCACTGCAGACTGGCAGGGTCGCCTACAGAGCACTGCTAGTAGCCTGTTAGTGAAGTAATGTAGTTTTTTGTTTGTGGCCTTTTTTATTAAGTGACTCGTTAGATTGACTGATGTGTAAAACTGAAGTTGAATAACGTGAATGAATCGCAAGCATGCTTTTAGTCCATTTACATAAAAAACGGTGACAACAACCGATTATGTATCCGGTTCTTGAAGGGTTGTCCCATTTCATAGCGGGAAAATTTCAACCACTATCCCTTGTAACTCAATTTCAAGAGGGAGGGTTAAACTAGAAAACATGGGGTAGGGGTAAAAATAAGAAATGCGATTGGGCCTAAATTCAGCATTCAAATGCCGGCATCTTGAATGGTTAACCGAGTACTCGAGTACCCGTGCACATCCCTGATCAGTACTCTGGCGTCATGCAGTCTGGATTGCCTCAGCGCAAGTAAATGGTGCTGGTGAAAGGCACTTGATTCTTAAATTTTTGCCCATATGCCTGCATGAATCAAGGTTGTGTCAACAGACCAGAGGATATTGCTCGGAGACAGCTGGAGTCTGGCATCTATCTCTTTCAGCGCCGGCCCAACAACGAGCAGCACCGCTGCTGTCTGCAAGGTTGATGTAACAGCTATAAATAATACAGCGGCGTGTGGCCCTGGGAATACATGTATCTAAAAACAATGGTTGTGCTGCTGTGCTGTGCAGTGACTGTGCGGCACTAACATCAGTGCATTACACATTAATGAGGCCTAAGGCTTAGAACCTGCTCCTGTTCTTTGAAAGCTCAGATTCATGCATTATTTCAGGATCGCTCTTTGGGCAGGCAGCTTCCAAGTCAATTCAGTTGCGGGGGTGGTTTAATTACTGGGGCTCAGTCTACGGTTCCATTATGCCGATAGCACAGCGACAATCATTTACTTACCTGGCGAAGACGTTATCATTCGATTTAGTACTGGGGTAATTTGTAACTGATACACACTGTCATAATTAGTGCCATTACCCTGGAGTTCGTATGCGGGAGTAATATTACACCTGAAGAAGTTCACTATGATATTTATTAATAACATTATAGTCATTACTGGGACACTTTCAGTTTTATCATTATTGCTGTCATGGGACAGTTATTATCACATGCATGCAGCTACAACTTCAAGGCAGCAATAAACTTTGCCTGTGACTGTGAGTTCCGCATCTCAAAGGAGGATGAGTTCTGCTTTTTGGGTCTTCTGTTTCATCCACATGCTCTTCTTTGGAGTCTTGGTTCTTCTTAGTGCTTCTTCATCTTGTTCTTAGGAACGTTCTTTTTTGGAGTCTTGGTACTTCTTAGTGTTCCTTCATCTTGTTGCTAAGGAGTTTCTCCTTTTATTTCTTTTTAGGTATTTTCCTTATGTTCTTATTGAGTTTCTTGTTTCCAGTGTTTGTTCCTTTCAGAGGGTCCACAGAGGTTTAGCCTTCGGAGTCATGGTTCTTCTTAGTGTTTCATCCTCTTTTTCTTAGGGAGTTTTCCTTTTGAGTTTAGGTTCTAGTCAGTGTTACTTCCTCTTTCTCTTGGGAAGTTTCTCTGTTGGTTCCTTTCAGAGGTTCCTCCTTAAGCTTTGGTTCATATGGTTGTTTCTTCCTTGTGTTCTTTATTCCTTTTGAGTCTTGGTTCCTCTCAGTGTTTCATTCATACCTTTTATGTTTTAGCTCTCCTGTGGTTTCTCCTCATCATGCTCTTTTGCTTTTGACTCTTAGGTCCTCTGAGTGCTTCTTCCTCATGTTCCCGGGGAGTTTTTCCTTTTGAGTCTTGGTTCCTCTCAGTGTTTCATCCATGCTCTTAGGAAGCTTCACCTTTTACGTTTTGTTCTCCTTGGCTTTCTTCTCATGCTCCTCTCAGGGGTTCTTTCTCATGATTTTCATGTTTTTTTCATTTTCTGTCTCCTTCTTTTCCACCTTTCTTCTTTATTCTCTATGGGGATTTTCCTGTTTGAATCCTCACTCTTCTTTTCTTTTTAGCTCTTGATTCCTCTCGGCATCTCTCCTTCATGTTCCTGGAGAATTTTCCCTTTTGAGTTTTGATTCCTTTCAGTGTTTCTTCCTCATGCTCTTAGGGAGTTTCTCTTTTCCAGTCTTGGTTCTTTTCAGTGTTTCTTGCTCTCTCTTCTCTTAGGTTTCTTCTTTGGAGTGTTGGTTCATTGAACCAACCAATATTTCCTCTTTATTCTCTTGGGGAACTTTTCCATTTGTATCCTCTCGGTGCTTCTTCCTCGTGTTCTTGGGGAGTTTTTCTTTTTGAGTCTTGGTTCCTTTTAGTGTTTCATCCCCAGGTTCTCAAGCAACATTCCCTTTTGAGTCTTGGTTCTTCTTTATGAGTCTTGGTTCCTCTCAGCGTTTCTCCCTCACTCTTGCGGAGATTTCTTCTTGCCACTATTTCCCTCGGTGATGCTCATTAGGGGCTTGGACCCGCATTTCTCTAAAGCTGCTTTGTGACAGTGTTTGTTTTGAGAAGCGCTATATAAATGAATTGAATTGAATTGCACGCAGTTTGACTGGAAAATGTGTTAAATGCTCAGATTTTCCCGTATTGAAACGGAAACCATAGGGCTTAATTTCCATTTATTTCTGCCCTGTTTTGGAAATAAATTGAAGTCTCTTGTTAATTGGAAGCATTTAAAAGCTCTCCCATTGTAAGCACATGCATAATTGAGGTTAAATAAATTATAGATTAATAAAACCCATGTAGAGAGAGGACGTGATTTTGTGTGTATGTTCAGAGCTCGGGATTCCTTCGGCTGTCTAGCTGCAGCTCTACGTCTGAGGCTGATCCGAGCATGACGAGGGGATTTGACCCTAAAATAGTGTTATTCTTATCCTCAGTTAATAGGATGCATCTGCACGTTCGCTTCTACTTCCCTGAACTGCATTTTTATGTTGCCATGCGTCCTACATTAAAACCGGAGGCAAAAGAATGCACTTTAAAAGCATTCATCTCAGAAATGTACAGCATTAAAGTTTTATTTTAAACTATTTAATACATTGTGCTTATTTTATTCCACTGTCAGTCTCAGCTAAAGCAAGGTTTCATAAGTTTCTTGTCCCTTGACAGTTTTATCGAGGGTGGATCTGAAGTTCGTTCTGCATATCTTCTTGCATCTTCTTGCATAAAGCTAGTACTGAGGATTATTCATGAATTCAGTATCGCAGTATTTTCCAAACATATTCTGGGCTGACAGAATCAGGTAATATCTACCTTTGCATTCAGGAGGCTTCCAGCTTATGCTAACGGAATGACTTACAAATCTTTCCTCAGGCCATAATTTTCATAAACAGCTGACCAGTAACATCATCTACTGGACCATAGTTACTCCTGTTCCTCCATAGTGTTCACCGGTTTCACTCACATGCCGGATTATACACTACAGTCTCTTCCCCGTTCATGTATACTAATACTGTTGCACTACCTTAACACTACTGCCTCTACCTCAACTCTACTACTGCCTTATACTGTTGTAAATAATGTGTAAACTGCATGTTATTTGTCCATATATAGTTTGTTTATTGCTTGTATACCATCTATACTGTATAGAGTTTATATTGTACATGTATTGTGCATATGTGGAGTCGTGTATATTGTGTATACTGTGTAGATTGTATATTGTGCAGTGTCTGTATGTATTGTGTATATGTGGGGTCGTGTATTTTGTGTATACTGTATAGATTGTATATTGTGCAGTGTCTGTATGTATTGTGTATATGTGGAGTCGTGTATATTGTGTATACTATGTAGAGTGTATATTGTACAGTGTCTGTATGTATTGTGTATATGTGGAGTCATTGCGTATATTGTGGACTGTCAGTTAGTTATGTGTATATTGGTACTGTACTGGAGAGACGCGAACTGCTGAAACCAAATTCCTTGTGTGTGTCATACTTGGCCAATAAACCTGACTCTGTACCAAGTGCTATTATGGGACAGCACAGGCTGCGGCTAGCTGGTTAGCATGCTAACCTCAGTAGATAGCTCGCTATGGCATGAGACAAAGATGTCAAAACTGTTATATCTTTAAATTCTGTTGATAATTTTAGTTACATTTGGAAAGTTGAAGCTATGGGGTGGCACAGTGGGGCAGTGGGTAGTGCTGGTGCCTCACAGCAAGAAGGGCCTGGGTTTGATTCCCGGCTGGGGTGCCCAGGGTCTTTTCTAAGTGGAGTCTGCATGTTCACCCTGTGTCTGTTTGGGTTTCCTCCCACAGTCCAAAGACATGCAGTCAGATAGAGTAGAGATGCTAAATTGCCCCCTCAGTGTAAATGTGTGTGTTTGTCCTGTGATGGATTGGCGGTCTGTCTGGGAGTGTTTCCTGTCTCTGCCCAATGAGTTCTGGGATGGGTGGCCTGTGACCCAGAGGGATAAAGTGGTTTACATGAGTAATTGTTTAAGTTACAAATCCTAGCAATTGCACCTTTAATATTAAACTATATGCTAAATAATATGACAACGTTAGAAGATGTAAAATAACAAAAGGCACTTTAAGCTGCTTCCACTATAATAGCACTTCTACTTTGTTCTTTTGTGGTCAGAAGCTGAAAGTAACATTTGTTGACTATTACTGGCTGAACAGCGATTGAGTTTCAGCCCAGACCTGTTTCACGTGCAGAAACCAGATTTTTTTTAAAAATCAGAAATCAAATTTATTTATTTATTTATTTATTTATTATTTTATTCTAATTTAAAACAATTTAAAGTGCAGACTGACACACAATGTAGTGAAATACATATCTATCAACACTCCTGAAAAACAAACATCAGTATTGTGACTGCCATATCAATATGCCAGTATAGATGATATACTGTCTAACATTACATATAGCCACATTGAATATGTTTCCCCCATAATGAGAGGACAGCTGGCTCGACACATAAGAGCTTTTTTGAGATAACGTTAATGTAGTTGAAGCATGGTTTGAAGTGGAATCTTTATTTCTCCCACTGGAGCCATTCTCTTGCACTGAGTTTCAGGCAAGGCAATTCACACCAAAGTTGTAAATAAACATATTACACTGGGTGTCTTTGTTGCTCAGTGCTCGCCATGACATTTACAAGCAGCATAATGAAAAGGGAGCTGGCATGATATTTCTACATCACGGCCGTTCCTCTTTTTAACAAATGGAGACTTTTCCTTTTTGCTCCAAATGATGAATGCGCCCTTACTGTTTGCGTAAATTGGGGATTTAACTCAGCGTTGCTGTGAAGGGAGGCCCGAGGCACTGCTGCATTTCCATAGGTTGCCCTATCCACTCAGCTCAGCGAGGTGTACATCAGCAGGGGGATGTTTGTATGATGTATTGTCGGTGGAAAATGCGACGGTGAAGAAGCTTGATAACACTTTATTTGAAGGATGCCTACATATGGACATCATAACACAAGCATGAAATGACATATTTAAAAAAGCAATACTTGAGTATTCACGGATATATCAGTATTCACATGACACAAGGCATATATGACGTAAATGACATTATATTGACATATGGACCCCTTCCATTTATAATACTGATGTTGAACATAATTTTATAGTAATGGAACATATAAGGCCTATATCAGTCAAATTTCAGTTCTGTATTTTTTACTGTGGTGACTTTAGTGGCTGCAGACATAAACAGCTAACTTCTAACATGAGTGTTTGTTATATCTGTCTCCTTAATAACAACTAAAAGTAATTTTAATTTGGATACCGCTCACCAGACAAAAAATGAGTCACCTGTGACTGAAACATGGGCATGAGGCATGAACTGAACAAGTTTCTGGATGTAGGCCACATCAATGTTCAGCCACTCTTTCACTGAAGAATTGCACAGTTGGTCGAGGTTTGGTGGATGCCTTCCCTGGCACAATTCCGAGGAGAGTTTCCTGTAGACTGGGATTTTAGCCACTGCTGGTAGACCCGTTTGACCATACACTTCCATTCACCTGCAGACCACTAAAAATTTGTATGTGAGGAAATAATCTTTTTAAGATTTTTTTTTTCTTTTTAGTAAAGTTGAAAGATTGAGATTTATAATGAATATTGTTTTTTTGATTTCCAGTGTTTTCATGTCATTACCGAAACACAGAGTCATGCATTTTAGAGCAGGAAGTGAGACTGCATCCCTGTCCCTCATGGTGAGCAGCAATCCCATAGTAAGGAAGATCACATTGTGTTAAGGTAAATGCATTCCAAAGTTTGAGAATTGAGAATTGTCAATAGGAATAGTGTACTTGTGCTCAAAAATTGCTAAAATTGTCACTACCAAAAGTGTGTTAGTACAAATTGGCATGTTCAATCATAGATTTTTTATTAAATAAAAATATTGGATCTATGAATATTCACTACAAGCAATAATGAATTCCAGCCTAAAATCTAACAACATTTTTATTCTTTATCTCAAACACTTGACTTCACACCCAGGACCAATTCTGGGATCAATACTGACATAAGCTATTCACAAATAGTCAAGTACTGCTCTATAAATAGGTTTTACAATGCTTATGCATGTGTCAAAAAAGTTTATAATATAGGTCTAACTTTTAAATAAAGTGTTACCAAAAACTGAAACTCCACTAAATGTCATTTGTAAATACGCAGGAATGTGCCATTGCTGAAACACTGCAAGTGGCTTCACCATTTCTTTGTCCTTCACCAACTGCAGTGTGCAGGAGCTTGATTCGCCCTTCAGGGCCCAGCTTTGAATCCGCATTGTGTTTAGGCTTAACAAATGGTGGCATGCAGGTCTAATACGAGCTTGTACGGAGCATGCATGAGTTGCAGATTTACAGAGTAGGCCTGTGGTGAAAATTGTGCTCTCTGGAAATCCTGTTGTCACACCTCTTCATGCTTTCTGGTGAGACGGAGGGGAAATATCAGATTGCAGGCGGCTGCGGCGAGTCCCGCAGTCAGTGTTAGAGGCTTTGCTGCCAACTTCTGCTGGTGAATAGGGATAATTTAATGAAACATTATGAGTGCTCTTCACACTCCTTAAACAGATTGCCTCTGCTTCTGCGGCTGCCGGGCTCCACTCTATTTGGCAAAGCCTGGGAAAAGTAAGGGCCAATGAATATGAGAATAAAGAGACTTCTATAGCAGATAGCAGGGGATGTTTAGCAAGAAACGAGAGCTTGGAAGACTAGTCTTGAGTGGGCGGAGGGGTGAGCCAGGCTAAGGGATTTAGAGGCTGGATTAGAGATTTGCTGCCGCCGGGACGACGGCTGGCTAATGACTAAGTTAGCATTAGCTCATTTCATTGCTGCTCTATATCCTTCCTCAGATGAGCACATGTGGAGAAGCCTGGCAATGTGATATGAAGTTGTGGAAGATGTTTCATTGCTATGGAGATGTTGGACTTGCTGGGGTGGCAGGAGACAGAGCCTAGCTGTGGTGGAAAAGTCAGCTGAGCAGCAAGGCAGGCAGTGGAGCAAAGCTCAGAATCAGATTAATTAGAGCAAGACACATGACTTGTGACTCACATGGAGGGATGGCAGGGGCCTCTTGTACGCACAAGTGTTCTTTACTCTCCACCTCTCTCTCTCTCTCTCTCTCTCTCTCTCTCTCTCTATTTTTGTCTCTTTCTCTCAGTTCAGTGTAGTTGAATTTGAAATACAGCAGGATTAAAACTGCCTGATATCCACTCCAAACACGACAGGCTCTGTGCTTTGAAATAATATGGGCCAAGTACAAATGTGGCATTTCAACATTGTGTGTCCATCTATGTTTTCAGCAGGGATACAACGATCCGATATTAGGATTGGACATGGGGCCCGATATTAACAAAAAACTACCTGGATTGGGTATGAGATAATAAGACAATCCATGGGGCCAGTCCATTCACTTTAATCATTTGCGACACATGCTACGCCATAATCCAGCAGCATGTGTTCAGTGTGCTGGTAGACCTGACTTACAAACAGGAACAACAACATGGAGTGAGTCAGAGTCAGCTGTATGGAGTTATTTAGTTTTACAAACTTAGTAAAGTAATGTTTAGATCAATCGTGATGCCTCAGTCATCTCTCCTACATGATGAAGTATATGGTTTGTTAATTCAACAAAAGGTCCAGGATCGGTATCGGGTATCAACTGATAAGCAAAGTTTATGTATCGGTATCAGTAATGGAACTGAAACGTTGGATCAGTGCATCTCTAGTTTTTAGCATGCCTACAAACAGATGTTTCATCAGCACATTAATTTAGCCCACAGATTGTGAGTTTATGCTAAAGAGCAATTAAACAGTGTCATTGTACGTGCCCAAAGTGGTACAATTTGCCGGCCCTCTTGTCAGGAGGTTGCATCCATCATCCATCATCCATTGTTGCAAGGAGTCCAGCGCAGCATAATTGGCCTCCCTCTCTCTGGTTGGGTAGGATGGCCCACCCTCTCCCCACATCACTCAGTGCCATGATAGCCAAGCAATGCATTTGTTAGCTGATGTAACAGAATTGGCAGTTGGCGTTCTCCTTCAAGCACAATGAGCTGTCCAATGATATTGCGTTAGCAGTAGTTTGAAAAGATGTGGTGGTGCTGCAAGAGTCCCGGAGGAAGAGTATGCTAGTCTTCAACCTCTCAGCTTGGTAGCATTGTGTAGTAAAGGGAGACCTTTGAACTCAACAAGTTAGGGATCTTGGGAAACACACGAATCCATGTAGCTGTCCAGTCTGTGTTGTGACAAAGCCATTTGAAGATATGGATATACAGTTGTTAAAACAAAACAAAAAAAAACGCAAGTGAACTCTTTGGAATGACCTGTATTTCTCTGTTGATTGCTAAATGTGGTCTGATTGGTATCTAATTGGCAAAAGAAGTTTCAGTTAATGAGATGGAATAGGAGATGTGGATTTCACAGGTGATTTGTCCATAAAATAAAAGCACACAAAGCCTGATTAAAGACAAATCTCTACTTCTCAGCAAAGATTAGTGTGAGCCAGACCATGCAAACAACTTTCAGAAGCATTGAAATTAGCATTGCCTAAGACCTGAGTGTGCACCAATCCATGGTTAAGCGAACTGTCCTAAGCTGGATAAAATTCAGGGCTGCTGCTCCTCTTCTTATTGGGTGTTCTGTTAAGATCACTCCAAGGGCACAATGAATAATCCTAAAAGAGGAGAAAAGATAGCCCATGGTTAACAGCAACATGTCTACTAAGGCTCTACAACCTGCAAAAACCTTTGTTTATATGTTCACTATTAGAAAAACACTGAAATAGAATGGTGTTCATGGAAGGACACCTCAAAGGAAGCCACTGGTGTCTAAAAACATTGCAGCTCCATTCCAAATTTGCCAAAGATCATCTGAATGTTCCACGATGCCTCTGTAAATGTCTAGCCCAGACATTTAGCCCAGAGGTAATGCACGGAGGTAAAAGGACGAGCCAACACCCAAATCCTTATCCCAGCTGTGACACATGGTGGAGGGAGTATTATGGTTTGGGACGGCTTTGCTATCTCAGGGCCTGGACACTGCGTGAACATTGAGGGAACAATGATGTCAAAGGTGTATTAAAGCATTGTGCAGGAGAATTTAGGGGCAGCAAGCTCATGACCTCAAGCTGAAGAGACGTTGGGTAATATAACAAGACAATAACCTAAAGCTAACAAATCAACTGAAGAACGATTGAAACAGAAGAATTGAATCAGAAGAATTTTCAAGAATTTGTGTTTTGGAATAACCTGAAGTGGGCTGTACAAGCAAGATCCCAAAATCCCAGCAAATATTGATGAACTGAAACAGATTTGCAGGGAGGAAAGGTCCTCCTCAACATCAGCCATAGTTTTATTAGTTTTATTAGTAATCAGTGATGCCAATCCAAAAGGTTTGCTTGCTTTTTCTTGCAACTGTAGTCACTCAAGAGTTTTCATATGTGCATATTATAGCTTTAAAGTGAGATATCCTCCCAATTTTGCTGACAAATTCTCTTTTGAAAATCATCCACCCCTATACATCATGCCAAGTGGCCTGTGAATGGTTATCAATCATGTCAACCAGTTGTCCCTTTTTGGTTAAACTGGGCGGCTCTTTGTTTAGGTAGTTCTGGCTCATGAGGTGATTGTTGTCATGGGTGTATTAAGTAACATGATTAGCCAGTCTTTTCATGAATTTCTCACTCTCTGTCATATGCAGACTGACTCACCCTCTCTGTCACACGCATACATGCTCTCATGCAAACGCAACTGGAATTGTGCAGGCTATCATTCATTCATCCAAGTAATTAAATCACATTAGGTAAGTTGCCCATCATCTTTACATATGAGATGAGACCGTCTATGCGTCAGAATGACTGAACAAATGCAGAAGCATCTGCAACAGACTGGACTGATTTATGAATCGCTGTGGGTGGACAGTGCAGAAGCCTGATTTAGCTTCCTCTAACCAAACTGCTAGTGACCATAAGGAACCATACACGTGAACCATTATTATTCGCTCAGATAAACCTCCATAGCGATAGTTCTACTGATTTACCTTCCCCTCTTCACACTGTGAATTAACCTGGAGAAATATTTGTACCTCAAATGTACATGATTACTTAGTTTTGTTATTTTTGCACAGCAGCTGCAGAGTTAATGTAGCTAAGAAATAAGGGTTTGTACTCTAGAAGTTACTACTGTGCAAACTTGCTTCAAACTGTGTTGAGTTGATAATCTCAAATATACTTGTTTCTGCTATGATCAACAACCCATGGGCCAGATCCAGCCTGGCAGCAAGTTTTCTCCAACTCCAACCTCAATCCCAGCCATAAGATCATACGGGTCTACCAGCAGTGGCAAAATCCCAGTCTACAGGAAAATCTCCTCAGAACTGTGCCAGGGAAGGCATCCACCAAATCTGGCCCAACTGTGCAATGCTGTTTGATGCAGGAGTGTCTGAACATTGATGTGGCCTACATCCAGAAACTTGTCCAGCCCATGCCAAATCCAATCACAGCTGTTATATGGGTAGGTATTACACGCTATTAGGTACATTTCAGTCACAGTCATTTTTGGTCCTGTGAGCTTATGCTACCAGCACTGATGTTGAAATTGACTTTCTTCTTTGAAGCAATGATAAGTTTTAAATTTAGCAATGTTTTTAGTGATGCGCTTTATTTGAGATGATGTTCTAAAAGTGGCATCTCATGCTCAAACTACACAGAACTACACAGCTAACATCAAGACATCACACTGTGTGAATAAGCACGATTTCAGAATAGATTCATTACAGGATTGGATCACATTTGTCCTTTTATCTGGTAGCTAAACTGAGTGGCATCTGGAGCTCCATAAGAGCAAGAAGAAGCGTTTTAGATTATACTAGAAGGTGGAGTTATGATATAACACTGATATCATACCCAGGAAAGACAAACCTGCTGATTGTTTGAGTATGAGCATGTATCTGTCAACAGAATATAAAAGAATTATACGGCTGCAAAGCTCCATACTGACTCTTAAGTGAAATGCTGTTGTTTCTGGCTCTGTGTCATGCTGCCGCGTCCTGCCGCGTGCTCCTTTCACTCGCCTCAAAGCGTCTTGAAGGTGACAAAGAACTCTGCCGATATCTTTGTTTTGACAGTCTGCCACCTTTTGTTAATGACTCACTGAGCACTCTGCCATCTCTCCTTCCAGCCAACCACTGGGTTATTTATTAATCTGATAAATCCATCATATTACATGGCAAGGTGAGGCAAACCTTCTGACGAGACTGTTTGTTTACTTTTCTCATTCAGATAATTCCTTACAAAAATACCAGCCTAAAACTGCCCTATTAGTTTTAAAAAAATGGTCAAATTATGTTTTGTTGATTTTTGTTGAAGTAAAAATGCACAGTTTCTGTGTGTCCAGTATGTAACACATCTAATTTGACCATCGTTGCCAAAGCATAAGCATATGTTTTTGTCACGCTTCCGGGTTCTCCCCTACCCCCGACGCTCCGAACGACACTACCCATCAGCCATCTCCGCATGATCTCATCCCCATGTGTTCCCAATCCACCAATCACAACCCACCTTCCCGTTCCACCTCACCTGAGTTCTAACTCATCTCACCTGTTCCTCATTATGTTCCCTGTATATATACTAGTCTGTTTGCGCTCTCTCTCTCTTTGTGAGGTATTGCTAGCTTGTCTTATCAAGCAGTTCGGCCACCTTTATCTATACTCTCTGGTTTTGACTTTTGTTTGTTTATTGAATTTTGTCTTTTGGGTTGTCCCATAACTTGTTTACTGACTCTGGTTTGCTCATTTGGTTTTGACCCTCGCTTGTCTCATGGTTTTTGGCTCTGTTCTTATCCCTTCTGGTATGTTTGCTCTGGTTTGGTTGCTGTGTTTGATCTCTTTTACTCTTAAAACCAGCCTTTCTTTTAGATCTGCTCAAGTCATGGTTTGTCTGGTTATCGTTACACTTTTGCATATGACTGTATCAGAGGTCGTAATGCAACAACAAAGTGAAGCCAGTGGTTCAAGCTGGAGAGGGAAAAGTAGCAAATGGATATCTGGCTCACTACGTACAAACATTTAGATGCATAGTTGCTATGTATAGTCTCCAAGTGTCTGCAGTAATTGTTTGACCTGATTTTATTTATTATAATAATATTAGTCATATTTAAAAATTGATTTTGTTAAATGTCTATGTGTGATAAATTGTTGAGTGTTACAAAAAACAAACAAGCAAAAAAAAAATAAAATAAAAAAATAAAAGGTCAAATTTTTGATGACCCTCTTAGCAGTACCACTATCTTTCAAGCCCTGATAATTACAATATGGTCCTTTTGAATCAGAATCAAGTTTATTGGCCAAGTTTGTTGACACACACAAGGAATTTGGTTTCGGCAGTTCGTGTCTCTCTAGTACAGTACCAATATACACATAACTAACTGACAGTCCACAATATACACAATGAATCCACATATACACAATACATACAGACACTGTACAATATATAATCTACACAGTATATACGATATACACAATGACTCCACATATACACAATACATACAGACACTGTACAATATACAATCTACACAATATACAAGCAATAAACAAACTATATATGGAAAAATAATATACAGTTTACACATTATTTATAAACAGTATAAGGCAGTAGTGTTGAGGTAGAGGCAGTAGGGTTTAGGTAGTCCAAAGTTTATGTTTCTAGACTTCCGAGTCTGAACGGTAGTAGTTTGGGTTTAAGGAGCTATTAACACAATTTAAATACATGTTTATATGTTAAATTTAAACTAATATGCACAGAAGTAGTATCTCTCAGCATGGCGTAGGGCTGCCATGTTTGGTAACACAACGTGCATACGTCTGAACATGGATTCATTGGTCATTCATTGCCTTTCTGAGTCACTCCATGACAGTCTGGCACGACACCATTGCAGTCTTTGGCGACGTTGACGTGGTGTTAAGTCGTTGTAACGGTCTGCGTGCATGTAGTCCTGCGTTGTATAGCCATCTGCCAATGGTGCTGGCACTAACAGGATGACTCTTGGAGAGCATCACTGCTTGCTGAATGTCTGCAATCGTGGCTGTTGGGTCAGTCAGGTACAGTGACAAGGCCTGCCCTTTCTTACTTCACGTGCGTGGCTGAGCGTGAAAATTTGTATGTCTCACAATGTCAAACCTACCCACCAAGGTTCATTCCTGTCGGTTGATTCCTTCTGGGTGCAACTATTTGTGCAGATATTCTTTTGATGATGAGTGTGAGTCATTTAAATACAATTTTTATACATTAAATATTCTTTTAAATATTCTTTGTCTCACTTTGAAATGTAATCTGACTTCACAAATTCAACGCCCAGATTCTGAGCACCAGGAACGGCCTGTGTAGTACGAATACATTAGAGAAACAGTCAGAAGTTATTGTAATTTTGCCTAGTCTGACATCTTCTATGACGTGTTTCTTGGTGTTGACCTGTAGGAGGACAAAGTGCTCTCTGGTTGACAAATAAACATGGCAAAGAGACAGAGGGATGCTGCTGCTGCAGCTGTCAGGTGGACCAGTGAGCCCCAGATTACATATATCATGATTACCTCCACTCAGAATTCAACAGCGCTACAACACGAAGCAGCGCTACAAACATGTTACCACAATGCTAACGGCTAAGCGCTGATTACAGCAGCTGCTGTAGCTCATTACAACCTCAATTTACCCTGCTTCTGTTTTTGATACATTAACTCATTTCTTTCCTTAAGTTTTCTTTGAAGGATCAACACGCCATACTGTCTTCATCCTGACACCCAGGAATGGCTCCAGGAACGACTCCAGGAACGACTCCAGGAACGACTCCACAATCAATTTTTCTTTATTTTAGTTTTCTTTTCTGAACTACAGAATGTACAGAGAATGTGGAACTTACCGTATTCACTTATACAGCGAATTCGTTGTAACTAATAATTCTGCCCTGTGTTACTTATCAGGCCCCACATGTGCTTCATGACAATGGACATATCCCACAACTCTGGAAGCTTTAAAATAAGATAAGCCTTGTACTATCCCACATGGGGAAATTTGCATTGTTACAGTAGAATATACAGTAAACACATACAGAGCAAGAGGTAGACTAAAGTGCAAATTATACAAAATATGAAACAAAAAATTCTCTATTGTTAGGCAAAAATAAAATACAATAAGAAACTATACCAATTTACACAACAACGTGCAATTGCACAGATATACATTGCACAGTTACTGAAAGATATTGCACAGTTACGTTCTCTTATACCAGCTACATAAATACTGATAATCTTGGCAGTCCCCTAAATACTGATGGTATAGGCAGTCAGAGTGCATGAATCATAGTGATGTTTTGAAGGATCTACCACCACCCAACCTGAGAGATAAGGGGAAAAGCTGTTTTTACACTCTTAAGAACTCGGAAAGACTGTTACACTGTGATTTGCAAGGGCATTATTTATCAAATGACCGTGCATGTGTCTGTGTTTGCATTAGAGAAATATTGCTACTGAAGTTTTGCCCTTGTTCTGGTTTAAATATGTATCTATTCGATACACATCTGGGTTATACTGTTCTCTTAGAGCTCCTAGAAATATGCGTGTGCTGTTAAACAGATGTTTAGGGGCCATATATTATATTCCCCACTGTTCTGGCTTGGATTATTCCCGCGTCTGATAAAGCGCTCTCCAATCCACAAAATCTGTGAACAGGCGAAAACAACAGCTGGTCCAGACAAAAAGCCCTCCACTTCATGCTCAGAGTCTGAATGAGATATAAAAGAGGAGGGCACGGATTCTGGCGAGACAGAACCTAAGAGCATGAGTCTTGGTTTTAAACCTGCATCTTCGGTACTTACCTGCGAACCAAACGGGGCCTAATGAGGGGGTATAAGTAGGCATATCTGTGCTCGGCATAATCCGTCCTGAGAGAGAAGAGATCCGTGCGCTGCTGCAGTGGGCTGTGCTCCTCGCTGCTCTTTGGATGATGAGTGGGAGCTGTGTGATTATAAAGACAGCTCGTCTTGACTGCCTGCCAGGAAGGAAGAAGGTGTAGTACATCAAAGCCTTGACCATCCTGTGTCCAGAAGGAGTTTAGATCGGCCTCTGCCTGTAAATGAGCTTTCCAGGGCCTTCTTAACTAAACGGTGGAGTTGTAATCTGACTTTGGCTTCTGATTTGCTATCAGAAAGACATTTCTGCTCCTGCTAGTTCAGGTGGAGGAGGATGTGTCAAGGCATAACGTGAAGCAATAATCCAGCAGCTTGTGGTTTACCCATTTGCAGCGACAGAAACGTTTTAACTTTCATATACAATGCGTGCTCGCACCAGCTTGTCCTGTCTTTTCCTGCCTGTGGAGGACTTGCTAATTATGATGTATGTCAGGTTCCCTTAACTAGGCGTCCAAAATCCCTTGACACGAAGAAATCCTTCATTATGCTTTGTTTACCAGATCATTTCTCTCCTTATGTGATGTGAAACACAAACGGCAGTGGATGAGACACCGCTCTGGTATTTGACTTGTGCTCTGGTGTGCAGCATTAGAGATTCAGTCATATGAAAGAAAACATCCTGCTCCATCCTGTGAAATTTTGATCAATTATTAATGTCTCTGCTAGCGTCGCACGCCAGCTTTCCTGGATTGGATTCCACAATTCATATTGTGCACGCAGAGTTAGCTGAGACAGAGCACTTTCATTTCAGGCTCCCCAGGAGCACCATGTTCACTTCCAGGGACTCTTCTTGATCCCTGTTTCTGCAAATATTTCTGCTCAAAGACTTACAGCGGTGGACAGGGACATTTCTGGTGGTACGTGCCAGTAATAACAGCAGAGAAGGTGTCACTCGAAAGGCTGAACAGCTAGAATCCTCACAAAGCTTCTGCCCACCTGGTCTTGAGTATGATGCAACCCATAAAACTGACAAGTGATAACATACAGACTGTCAGCTGCTGGACATGTGATCCCGTGTGCTTTAGAGGTTTGCACTAACGTGTACACGTCTTTACTCGGGCAGGTGGTTGGGTTTTCAAACATGCTTCCTTTTAGATGGACCTTCTGTTTGGGAGCAACTATGGATGTAACAGTGGGGAGCCCTCAAGACATAATGATTTCTGGGAGCCAAAAAATACATGTTGCTGCTGCCAGTATGAAACCTTGTATCCAGGTCTCTAGTCAGGGTAAGCTTCTTGCATTTGAACTATGCAAGTATTGTAGTTACTGTAGAACTAAGCAAAATATTGTTGGAACCAAAAGGGTTGAGATCTTTTTTCAACCAGTAGAAAATTGTCTAATCAGTATCTATGTAGATAAATAGCAGAGCTCTCCCATTGGTTAGGACCTGAAGGCCCTACGTGCTAAATTTACCACCAGCATAATTGGAAAGTAATAGGAGAATCAACAAATGACAGTTTGTTTCACAAAGTGTGCAGCCAATTTGATGGGAAACAAGATCAGTGGAAGTCACTGGAAGTCTGGGTGTAGTAGATACGTCACTGGCTGTGAATAGAAGCCATCTAACCAGGTTTTAGTCAACTAGAAGTTAGAAATGAATAAACTGTGGTGGCAACTTCATGTTAGGGTTCTTTACTGAAACAGCCACTGCAAAACTGCAACATACAAGGTAAAATAAATGTTAATATTTTTTACATGCTTCAAAAACATCTTTTACAAGCTTCTTTTTGAAGTAGGTTCACCATTTTTATCATAGCACGTTGCACCCTGAACTCACTGACCTTTTTGTGTATTTATACAATATAAAATAATACTCCTGGTTTTTGAATCACGGTTTCCTGATTAGCTTTCTGCTTTGTTGTCCAGATACCATCCTTCATGTTTGCTCCGGTCTGCTAATGCTCATTCTGCTAATGCTCATCTCTTCTGCCAAATTACGTATGCATGGTTTCAGTGTTATAGATCTGAAGTTATGGAATTCTATCTCCCTGTATCTTCATATTTGTAGTTTAGGTGTGCTTGTAGTTAGGGTGTGTTTATTTGTTTTGCGTGATTTTATCATGGTTGTATATCCTGTCACTTACAATTCCTCATTCAGCTACAAGTCGAGTCACATTATTATGACCACCAGCTAATATTCAAAGAAACCACCGTGACTCAATAAGGTATCTGGAGCCATCCTGATTACAGTGCATTCCACAGTCGCGGGAGGGTGCATGCAAATTGGGGGATGATCAAGGTTGTCCCACAGATGCTCAACTGGGTTCAAGTCTGGGGAATTACTGTTACATAAGGACATGATTTTTATTGGGATACTGATGTTTTAAGAATATCAAGAAATGTCAGACATCCAAAAAATGTTATTTATAATTACTATAACTTAATGCACATTGAATTTAATTGTCTTATTCAATATTATAATATTATGCACATTAATGCATATTAAATATAGTATATCATAACTGAGCATGCATTGAGTGTGGAGAAGCAGTGTAAGAGAAATCACTGAGCATTGGCCTGAATCGGGACCCAGCCTGGAATTGGCCTGTCCTAGCCACCGGCCTGTGAGAAGCTGACAGGGTGGCGTCCAGAGCCAAAAGCTGCCCTAAAGGCATCTAAGCCATGCTTACGCCATTCACTCTCTGTCTAATGGAGCATTCTACTCTCTGTTACCAAGCAAGCTCACAGATCACAACAAATGAGAGGAAATGGAAGCAAGCAGTGGGCTGTAAAATAGGCACCAGAATATACTGTTTAGCTAAAATTGAGTTGAGCTGAACGGTTGTGCTGACTCATTTGGGTAAGTGAAATATCACTGCCTCTCCGGAAGGACTTAATCCCTATGGCAACTGGGAGCTAAGCCTGGATCCCGATGCTGTTTGGGTGACTGCAGGAACATTGAATAAATTAATGCATACATACTTCATCAAGGATAGATACCAAAACCCATGTAAAGAGAGCAAATCTTATATGCTTATTACAGTATGGTGACATGTCTGTGTTTCCACTCTCAGAGAGTATGTTAGAGGGAAGAGAGGGAAGAGAGGAGAGGGAAGTGCGGACGCAACAATGAATACAGGAATGACTATATTCTGTCCATGACACTCTTTACACACTCATCACCCAAAAGCTAGTTGCACAAATAGTTGCACTCGACAGGAATGAAACTTGGTGGGTGGGTATGTTTGACATTGTGAGACATGTGAATGATACAGCTGTGCATGTGATGTAAGCAAGGCCCTCACTGCTGTAGCTGACTGACCCATCAACCATGATTGCGACCAGTGATGCACTCCATGTGTCGCACCATGCAGGACTACATGCATGCAGACCGTTATGGCGACTGCCCTTAACACCATGTCACCATCGCCAAAGACTGCGATGGTGTCATGCCAGACTGTCATGGAGTGACTCAGAATGGCATCAGGTCCCGCTTTTGTCTTGGTGGAGACGACCAACAAATCCGTGTGTGGAGGCACCGTGGTCAGCGCCAAGATGAACAGTTTGTTGCCATATGTCCAGAAGGCCTGGTGTCACTCCACCCCCACCCCTACCGCAACATCTGCAGGAACTGTGTGAGAATATTCAATCTGCATGGGATGGATTATCACAGGGCACCATTAGGAACCTGTACAGCTCCATGCTGAGACATACATATGCATGCTGCATTAGCATATGCCTGAGGGACACTGCTTCTGTATGTGTAGCTCAACAAATATATATATATATGCATAAAAAGCCATGCACTGTAGTCAGAAATTTTGAAAAGGTGTTCAGGAGTGTTTGGAGCTGCACACAATTAACACATTTCTGAACCATTCAAATTTGAATTTGTGTGCGGGTCATATATTTCCCAGCAATGCCGGTTTTCATGCAGCGAATGGTTCCCTAACAACTCCAGACTTTTCCACAAGGTCCTAACATTGATGCTGATAAGGCATTAAGTCGTAAATGTGATGGTGCTGAAACCAAAACCATTTCCGTCTCTTTAATAATTACTGTAATTAATTTTGGCCTCAAATGCATTTCTAAAGTTAGCGGCGGTTGTAGGCCCACTTGTCCATATTTTAATGGGTCAAATTCTAATAAATTGAAGAGAAGTATAATTACTTCTGTAACGTGACTCTGTCGACCCCCTCTTCTTTTTAAAGGATAGAAACATGCTCAAGTGGTATTCAAGAGTTGATTTGCCATCTTCACACACTCCTACTACCAAGACATTGAGATTAAGGAATAATTTATTTTCCAGTGTGAATATCTGTTCTTCAAATCACCATGGAGTGATGAAATGCAGTGGCTGATCGCTAACATGCAAGCTAATCGCATGAGCTGCGTTACTATCAACCTCCCCATTAACACTTGTCACTTGAAGTGATTCAGGAAAGATCCTGAGAGGGCGGGACAGACACTGTGTTTATCTCTTCATCAGAAGTTAGTTTTTTAAAGAGTTGATTTTATACAGTTCATACAACAGCCGTACTTTACAAAACCTCTATACAAACCATGGGACTGTCATAAACCAGCAGTGATGTAAAAGGCCAACATTGGGTGGTCTTGCCTTCTTTGGTCATGAGATGACAGCATGACCCATATTGCCAGTGTACATGGGCATATGGTAGTGTGTACAGCTGCATCAGGACCACGTTGAAGGCAACAAGCTGTCATTCAGAGATCCCTGCAGTAAGTAAACACATCCTCTAAAGGGAACAGGACATTTTTATATGTTTTTGCATATAAAGTGCAGGAAAGTAACCATGGTAAGCGATGCAAGGGTTATAATATGTACAGTTATGGATATTGGGGTGGTAGAAAAATACAGATGTTAATATAAATACAGTATACATATATACAGAGTGAGGAGAGAATACATTATCAGTATAGATACTGATACCCAGCCAAAACCTACTTTTTCCCCCTCTTAAAAAAACTAAGCTGTTAATAATGCATTTGTCTGGATGCGCTTTGCTTAACCAGCCATCTAATTAACATCATGATCAAACTGTGAAACTAATGTTCTACTTCCCTAAAGGAAGAACCACATAAACATGACTCATTTCTGCAAAATTGGGTTCTTTCTATTTCAGCTTTTTCACACAGAACTTTTAGTAGATCATATTGGCTTCTGATACCTGATCCGTGATCAGCCAATATTGATCCCGATATTGAGTATCATATTGGCGCACTGCTACCATAAATGCCAGGTAACACAAATTCTAAATTGCTTTACGGATGATTATTAACCTCGGAAATGTTGCCTTTTGTATTGCTCCAGGTGGAAAGGTACGGGAAGCTATGTCACTTTGTCTTTGTAATAGTGTCCAGGATTTGTCCAGAACTGTTGGAGAACAACTCTGAATCACCACTGTAGACATTTTCCACAACCATCATCTCCAGGGAACAACTTGCTCTCTAAAATGCAGGCAGCTTTTGAGGGGAGTCATGAAAACTGGTCCACTGAAAGCAGCTGGGAACAGCTCCAACTTTACAGCATGAACTGCCTTCGGTGTAATCGTACTCAGCATCGATGAATGACAAAGTTTATTCCTTTGTTCCTGCTAAACCCATTTTTCCTCTTGCTAGTCAGCTTAGAAGCCATCAAAATGCTTGGGTATGCTGCACAAGCTCTTATTCTTGAACTCGGCCATCAGCGTTACTGCTGTTGTTTTAGCAGAAGCGGCTTAACCCGGCTATAAGTACTTTCAGGGGAAAACTCCGGAGTTGACCCCACTGTCTCTCTAGGTGGGTGGGATGGCCCTTCCTGTCCCCTCGTCACTCGGTGCCATGCAATCCAATACAGATGCCTTCACAATTTGGTAGCTTTGTGTGATGGGGAAAGCTACCTAGTAAATTGAATAGGCAGTGACTAGTTTGGGGAGAAAACTGGGTAAAAATCCCTCCCCAAATATTGCTAACATAGTGAAAGACAGTCCTCAAAATATGCTTGAAGTTATAGCTTATTTTCTATGTGCCTGTGCATAAATAACTGGAGCATGTTACTGCTGATGAAAGTATGGATTTAGCCTATTGAGTGATTTACTGCTTTTGTACATAGGGCTGTGATTCTCAGACTCACCAAGAAAACTGTGCAACTTTGTGGTTTTGAAGACTGAAAAGGGCTCTGAATAAAATGTAATGAGAAGAATTACTCACTGTTGTGTTAAAGGCCATCTTTCCCTCCTCTTTACACATCAGTGAGTAACTTCATTCAAAGACCTTTCATATTTTAATGAAGATTTGTACTACAGAGGATATTGAACCTGAACATTTGCACAGTGTATGCTGAGGAAGGCAATAATGAATTAATTTCATGTCATTTCCACAATCATATGTTATCAATGCAATTACGGTACTATATATATATATGTGTGTGTGTGTGTGTGTGTGTGTGTGTGTATATATATACATATATATATTGTCAGAAAACATTGTAATATAGTGTAATTCAGGGCTGACTCTGGGCTAACATAACTACATAAATTACCCTGTTTTGTCATTTTTCTGTTCCCAGGCAAAGAAAACACTGGGACTGTTTTGCACAGATGAAGAAAAACATCAGTGTAGAGAGAGATAGCACAGCACAGAATGACGCACGTATGTGGAAGCCTTGGAGACAGATAGCAGTAACCTAATCACATGTATCTCCAGCTAGATAATCATATTAAGACCCTGAGGGTAGGATAGTGGCAGAACAAGTGACTTTCCTCAAAAACTAATATGGATGACAGTGTTTAAACAAGGGAGCTCAATCCTTACATACTACTACTGAATGTTCTATCAGTCAGAAAACAACTGCACCGTTGTATTGATGTAATGCATTACTGTGCAAAACTCGGAGACCACTTCTCATTTTTTTCATTTCAGTCAAAACGGCCATGGATTAAAAAGTATTCATCTTTCAGCAAGCAGAAAACAGAAAACAAGGACATTAGAACAGTAAAGGTTATAGCCACTTGTCATTCAGCACTTCTTATTCTTCATGGCACTAACAATTTCAAACAAATAGCCTTGGCCAGCTCTTTTCAAAATTAATTTAAGAGAGCCTTGAAATGTTGGTGATGTAAAACGTTTGTATGGTAGCCATTAAAAGAATATTCCCATAATTTGCCATATTTCATGAACTAATAATGCATGATGTGCCGTGCTCAGCAACAGCGAGAGACCACCTTTCATTTATATAATTTGAAGTTGAAATTAAGTTTTACAGCATGAGGAACAAGCAGAAAGCATATATACCGTGTGTGTGTGTGTGTGTGTGTGTGT
>CM067483.1:29314537-29331360 GCA_034552555.1 Semaprochilodus insignis | reverse complement strand
TTTCAGGAGACTTGCTTTCAATCAATGTTTCCACAAAATCTGTAGGGGTATTCTTTCACACAACCAAAATTCAGTCTTAGAAGCTTTTCATGAGCCAAATACTCCCAAGCACATTCATTTCAACTGTGATCCGGACTCTGGGGTGACCATTTCCTTTTCTCAGTAAGGCTCTCTTGACAGCTACACAATTTTCCTGACTTTTTGTGCTCTGTTGTCTTCTCAGAATGGGAGGATGGACAGAAGCTCTAAAGCAAGAGTGGAGCTTTAGTTTCTCCTCCCTCTCAAAGATGAATCTACTGTTTATCTGATGGAGACAGATTTGATGGTTTTCCAAGTCTTGCATGGTGTTGGGGGTCTCATTTCCTTTGTGACTTTTAATCATTTTTAAACTCCTTTTAAAACAACCTTTTCCTTTGGATTTCCTTTTCCTGATCCAAGCAGATTGTTTCATATCTAATCTCTTCAAAACTATCGCCTGGAATTGAATTTGGAACTTACTTGCTTAATGGCTGCTTAAACTGGAAGCCAAATGAAATGAAGCATGGTCTCTGACACTTGTTAATTGATATATGCGAGTCTAGTTCATCCAATTTATCACTTTAAGTGCACAATGACTTGAGTTTTCAAACAATGTCCCAAGAGTGTCTGACTTTCTATTAGCGACATGATTCATTGCAGCTCTGTAAACACCTGTCCAGAGGTAGCTGAATGTCTTTTCGCTGTCTTGCAGGTGAAAGAGTGACCCAATGAAGTGGAATACTACCTTGTCAGTGTGCCGAAAGAGAAGTCACCTTGCCCCACTCCAGTGCGAGCGGAGGGAGAGAGAGAGACGTCTTTGATTGTTTGTTGCCAGCAGGGAGACAGGAAGGTCAGTAAACAAGCCTTGCTGCATTTCTGCCGCTGCTGTGGGTGTGTGCGAGTGTCACTGCCTGCCGTTCGGCTTCCGTGGCTCGCCAGCGCTCGCCTGCATCGCTGCATGATTTATCGACGGAGGGACTGCTGTCAGGCTAAATATTGCATCGCGGAGCGCTAGTCAAAAAAAGAAGGCGTGGAACACAACTTCAGATTTGGGTTTAAGGTGCTGTGAGTGGCTGGTACGCCCGAGCTGAAGTTGTTGATTTACTTACTGTGGGAGTGCAGCTCTTTGTTGTCAGAGATTACATTTCCACTGGGGCGGAGGCTAGGGAGATGTGCGTTCGGTCTTTTGTGTCCTTGGAGCCATCCCGAAGAGTGGAACTAAATGAAGTGCCCCCGGCAAACTGGAATTGCTGTCTTGCATGTCATGACAAAGGCATAGTAGCCTGCTTATGGCTGTGCGCTTGCAGTAGGCCCTACATTCAAGGTTTTTGTAAAGTTAAGTCTACGCACAGCAGGATGCTGTGGGCTTTTAATTGCTTCCCCACAGATTGCTGCCTCACACTGAAAGTAGGTTAATTGTGTAGGATGGGAAAGCCATTCAGTGACCTTGATAAGGCGCTGCCAAGTGCAGTTACTGCAAAGTTCCTGTGTTTTCAGGTTATCTTGTTACTGTGCATAAAACGAGCTGGGCAGCATCCGAGGTGTTAAGGGCCAATATATGAAACCTATACTCATCGTCAACAAAATAATTGCACCCAGAATGCAGTGTCGGATTGCAATGCTTTTCGGAAGGAAGATAAATGGGCAACAGAAGTAGTGTCTCCCAGTATGGCGTCAGGCCACCATGTTTGCTAACACAACATGCCAGGCATGCCATCTCAGCATGGAATTGTAGAGGTTCCTAATGGTGTCCTGTGATAATCCATCCCATGCAGTTTGAATATTCTCACACAGTTCCTGCAGATTTTGTGGTAGGGGTGGGGGTGGAATGACACCAGTCCTTCTGGACGTGTGACGCGTGATAACAAAGCGTTCATCTTGGCGCTGACCACGGTGCCTCCACACATGGATTCGTTGGTTGTTTCCACCAAGACAAAAGCAGGACTCACTAAAGATCACCCACTGTCTTCCACTCCATGACAGTCTGGTATGGCACCATTGCAGTCTGGTGACATTGACATTGCGTTAAGGGCAGTGGCCATAATGGTCTGAGTGCATATAGTCTTGCGTCATGCAGCCGTCTGTCAATGGTGCTGGCACTAACTGGATGACTCATGGAGGGCATCATTGTTCGCTGAATGTCTACAATTGTGGCTGTTGGGTCAGTCAGGTACAGAGATAAAGCCCGTCCTTATCTACATCATGTGCACAGCTGAGGATAAAAGTGGAATCGTTTGCATGTCTCACGATGTCAAACCTCCCCACCAAGTTTCATTCCTGTTGATTGATTCCTTCTGGGTGTAACTATGTTGAAGATGAATGTAACTCATGCCTAGTGCTAAATTCCTGAAGGAATGCAGTCTTTAAAACACCCTTTTCAAATATTATGTCCAGTGTGTTTTTAAAGCACACTTATATTTGGCGTTGGTCCCGAAAGCCATTATAATCTATTTTACATAGCGTGGGAATGGCCATTCAAATTCATAAAACAAGCTGAATTATGAATAACTATAATGGTCCATGTTATGCTCGGCTCCAGCGCTAGCCACCCTCTATGTCTATCCAGATTGTGGAAATGTTTAGCTTGCTGGAGAAAGCTTTAGCCGGTGACCCCCCAATAGCCTGGCAAGACCACATGCAGTCTACTGACAGACATTCAGCAAGCCTCTGTGCTCTTAGAGTGCCTGTCTGTCCACCACCTGACACATTTCTTTTTTGCTTCTACTGTGCCATCTGGCACGCCTCACTTCTCATTCCTCAGACAGGATTAGTCACACTCTCTCCCGTCACACGAATGACAACAGTTTCACTCTGGAGCAAGAAGAATGGGGAGGGAATAATGTAGTTAGATATGATCAGAGAGACTGATATGCCAGTTCGGTGTAGGTCTTGCGCAGCTTACTCTGGAATAATCTACCAGTTAGGACTTGCTGCTTCTTATACCCCAACATAGTCTAGAGATAGCATCCAGATACACAGTATTATAGGAGACTGAGATGAAATGGATGATGCAAACTACAGAAGCCTTGACATAGCAGGTGGGAGCACTATATCAGAAGCATGCAGACATAAAATATATATTTTAAAGCCGTGCTAGGTCCCAAAGCTCACCATAGCTTACATTTTGCACAGGTCCAATAGCAAACAATGCAACGCCAAAACTAGCAAACAATATCAATCTTTGCTGTCAGAACGAAAACCCATTTCTCTAAAAAATTAATTTTACAGGGAAATAGAAAAATGATCTGTGACTATAGAATGTGTCGTTGCTGTCCAAAGATGAACAAGTACCTCCAAAATTGCTACTTTACAGGAGAGGGCAAAAACCTTATTTAATTTTAATGTACGTCAATGGAACCAGACCTTTTCCAAGCACTTCTGGGCCATTTCTGTTATTCAGTTCACCAGGAAATTTTCAGACAGTGTGTAAACAGCGGCTGCTGTGTTCAAATGATGCAACAAAGTAAAAATCAACAAAAATGGAGATAGACGTTTTTCATAGAACAGCAATGTTATGCTATAACTTCCTGTACTATTTCTATTGGTCCATTTCTGACACAGTGCAAATAATATTTGACCCTCTCAAATCATGTTAAAAAGTCTATTCTGACTAGGTTTGGTTATCATTAGGATTTTACTGATACTGATTAATACCAATACTGCTTATCGATATTCCTATTGATACTACTTTCCATAATTTGGTGCAAAAATTGAAGCCATGACATGTAAAAATGTGAAAAGATTGAAAATGAAAAGATGTGAAAAGACTGTGGTCATCTCTCTACCATAATGCAATACAGAATTAGTGACCCCTGGTTGCCAGGACAGCTTACACTGAGTCCAAACTAAAAGTTAGCGATTTATGTTATGCTACCTACTGAATTTGAAATCAGTACAGACTTAATATCAGTACTTCACCCTGGTAAGCTGATTATCCAAAACATCCAAATTATTAGTTTAATGTTGGAAACATTTTCTGATATTGAACTGATATTGATATCTTCTCTGTAACGGGAGGCTTTCTATTCGACAGCTTCTTGCAGTAGTTATTTTAATGCCTGAGGAACCAGCATATAACTGCTGCAGGTGGACCAGGAAAATTCCAACAACTTGCTGGCAAATAGGACCTGGTTTCAGCTTTGTAGTTTTAATGCTGGTAACATTTACAATAAAGTGATATAAGCTGTCAAAATGTCGTAGCTTTTGTAGAGTCTATTGTAGAGTTTTATGTAGGGAACCACAGTACCTATAAATATGCACTATGGTATGAGAAGGTGGCACAACTAGTCACACTGGGAGAAGGCTGGATGACCATGCATCAGCCATTTAGCTAAAGCAAACACTCTGCACAGTGTTAGTTTTATAGAATGTTGTGTTCAATGCTCTACATATTTTTGATGCATTATCATCAAATGTAGTAATGTGAACCCACACTATTAAACATCTTACCCTTTTAGCCATAGATCTCAGAATGGCGATCCGCATTTGAAAGGGTTAGGGTCAGATTAAGCATGTGAATGCTTTCACACAGAACACCAACCACCCACCATTTAAAAAAGCCTGCTATGCAGAATGAACTAATATTACATAAATACCAATAGCTCATTGTTGAGGAGTTTGTTGAGGAGCTCATGGATATTTCGGTAATGACCGGTTAGGAAGCCCTACCAGTTTAGCACTGTTCTCGATACCCATCCCTAGATCTCACAGCAACGATATACAGTATTGTGCAAGACCATCATCCATCCATCTGTCCGTCCATCTATCTGTCTGTCTATCATCGATCCATCTATCCATCTATTTGTTTATCCATCCATCCGGACCCTATCCCAGCGCCCGGACCCTATCCCAGTGCTCAGTGGGGTGGGGCCTGGAAACATCCTGGACAGGTGGCCAGTCAATCCCAGGACAGACACACAGACATACACATGCACACACATACACTCACACCTAAGGGGAAAGGTAGTTTCTCCAACTTGCCTGATTGCATGTCTTTGGACTGTGGGAGGAAACTGGAGCACCTGGAAGAAACCCAGGCAGACACAGGGAGAACATGCAAACTCCATACAGCAGTGACCGGCTGGGGAATCAAACCCAGGCCCATCTTGCTGTGCAGCAACACCAAGACCATCATTATTTTATTAAATACAAGTTATTAATTCAATACACATTCAATCATTTCCAGTTTCGGTGTTCTAGTCCATAAAATCTCTTGTCTTTTCTCAGTGAGGGCTTCTTGACAGCTGCTTTACACCCATAGTGTTGAGTTTTCAGATCTGAAGCAAGAGAGAAGGCTTTATGTGATGTTTGTCTGATGGAGACAGTTTTGGTGGTCTAGCAGGCCCCATGTTCTCTCTATCTTTTAATGTTTTTCACTCATTTTCCGCTGGCTTTTCATCTTCCCTGTGCCAGTGGGCTTATCATATATCTCAGAAATGTCTCCTGGAAAAATCATTACTAGTACTTGAAGGCTGTTTTGACTCAAGATTAAATACATGTAGGATGATCCTTGACCGCACGATCCAGCTAGAGAGTGTACAGGGGTTGAACAATGAAACTGAAACACCTGGTTTTAGACCACAATCATTTATTAGTATGGTGTAGGGCCTCCTCCTCCTTTTGCAGCCAATACAGCGTCAGTTCGTCTTGGGAATGACATATACAAGTCCTGCACAGTGGTCAGAGGGATTTTATGCCATTCTTCTTGCAGGATAGTGGCCAGGTCACTACGTGATGCTGGTGGAGGAAAACGTCCTTCTTGGTGGTATGCTGACATTACCCTGGATACCGTGGCTCTTGATACATCACAAAGACTTGCTGTCTTGGTCACAGATGCGCCAGCAAGACGTGCACCAACAATTTGTCCTCTTTTGAACTCTGGTATGTCACCCATAATGTTGTGTGCATTGCAATATTTTGAGCAAAACTGTGCTCTTACCTGCTAATTGAACCTTCACACTCTGCTCTTACTGGTGCAATGTGCAATTAATGAAGATTGGCCACCAGGCTGGTCCAATTTAGCCATGAAACCTCCCACACTAAAATGACAGGTGTTTCAGTTTCATTGTCCAACCCCTGTACAACATGCAGTCTTTATGCAGTCAATCTTAGATAAACATGGAATATTAACATGGAAATTTGGAGGGGGGTGGGTATGGAGAATTCTAAAGAGGACATTTGTCATGGAATCTTTATGACAGCGATAATTGTTCAGAGCATAAATCCATTGTCAATACACAGAGACAGCGATTGTGTAAGAACGCGATCCCAAATTATATATTTCATTCACTTGTTCCAAACACAAACAATGATTCTGGCCCAGATTCAGAAATGACGCTCCTCAAAACACACTGCGGAGGAAACAAAAATAGAACTGCAGACAATGAACAACAACATGAGAAAGAAAACGATGGGCAAAAATAGACCAGTCAACTGCTCATAATGCAGAAGAATAGAGAAGAGCGATGACTGGTTGTTTCATTCAGCACAGACGCAGCCTGAAACTCTTCTCCTCCCTGTTGTTTCGGATTGCATTAATGCAGCATTAAGAAAGGGGTAACATCATTTGCATTGACTGACACCAATTTACTGTCTACTTAGGCCTTATTGCAATCAACTCGCACACAGATGCACTGCTAATGATTAATAATAGGCTTTGCTTGGTAGCATTCAGTGTTTGTGGCCGGCTGGACTCACCCCCTCTGTCCAGTTTTAGGCTGGACAGTCCGGTTTTTCAAGTCCCAGTCCTCCGTCCGGCGCAGTACCTGGACGGAAGCCTGTTACTCCTCTTTTCGGGATGAGCTATTTAAAATGTTAACTCACAGACAATATGATATGTGCCATTGGGTCACGTCTGTGTCAAAAGACATGCCTTGCATTTCATTGGTTTACCAAGATTAACTGCATGTCATCCATTCCACCCAATTAGGTGAGTAAAGTAATCATTTATGTGTTATATAGGTTAGGTCATGATTTTAATTCCGTCCTAGTATTATGCCCGACCACCCCCCCCACCTTTTGATGTCCTCCTTTTGGGGGTGGGATGTCCTCCTTTTCGGGGTTATGAAAGTGGCCACCCTAAAGCATCAAGACAATGCTGGAAAAAGTTCTAAGTGATATTGAAGGTGTTTGTGAAGTGTGTTGGACGGCGGGAGAATACCTGTCTTCACTGAAACGGTGTTATACCGCTATATTACGGCAAATAATGATGTGCGGAGTGGACAGTAACCACAGCTGAGCTTTATGGAAGCTGTCAGGCCTGACTGGCGCTGACTGATCCAATGACGTGAAGGCCTCATCTAAGACACCTAACTTGAACTCAAACCTTCTGACGGCGTTTCATCACTCTGACCTATTGTGGCACAAGTCCAGACTGTTCTATTCGGTTTGACACATGAGTGATTGGCGCACACTGCAGGTTTTTTAATGACGAGGAGAGTAACATTCATGTAGGGTTAAACTATCTTAAAATACCCTGATTCACCCTGTCAGATGGTAATCACACGGAAGCAGTTAGTCTCCTTGAAACCTTCATCTTAGCAGACTGGCCCGTCTGTGCCGTCAGGTTGTTTCCCCCTGCTTGCATCATAAGAGATGTAGTGTGTCTTCACCGATGAAGAGTTACAGACGGCTTGTGCTTACATGATTTGTCTTAAGCATATGGGAGGTGGAGAACTGCACAGGCTTGTTTATGATCTCTAAGTGGACTAAAGCATCTTAAACAGCATCTGGTGGCAAGTGTTAATTTATATTTGACATATATGAGGCAGGTCTGCTAGTCCAGCATTAATTACCATGTCATTAGTGGTGCTGTGCTAAAAAAGGTCTATTATCTAAAAAATACACTCATCATCAAAACAAAAGTTGCACAAATAGCTGCACCCAGAAGGAAACAACCGACAGAAATGAACCTTGGTGGGTAGGTTTGACATCCTAAGACGCAAATGATTCAAGTTTCACACTTGGCCGCACCTGTGACGTGAGCAAGGATGGGCCTTATCAGTGTACCTGACTGACCCAAGAGCCACGATTGCGGCCATTCAGTGAGCAGTGAATGCCCTCTATGAGTCATCCTGTTAGTGCCAGCACCATTGGCAGACACCTGCAGGACGCAGGACTACATGCACGCAGACCGTTAAGACGACTACCCTTACACCACGTCAACGTTGCCAAAAGACTGCAATGTTGTCGTGCTGTTACGGAGTGACTCAGAATGGCAGCAGGTCATCTTGAATGACGAGTCCCACTTTTGTCTTGGTGGGGATGACCAACGAATCTGTGTGTGGAGGTACCGTGGTCAGCGTGGAAATTTGGAGCGGGGTGGGTATGGAGAATTTTGTCATGGAATCTTTATGACAGCGATAATTGTTCTGATCATAAATCCATGGTCAATACACAGAGACAGCGATTGTGTAAAAAGCGATCACAAATGATATATTTCATTCGCTTGTTCCAAACACAAACATTGTTTCTGGCCCAGATTCAGAAATGACGCTCCTCATAACACACTGCGGAGGAAACAGAAAGAGAACTGCAGACAATGAACAACAACATGAGAAAGAAAAATGATGTACAAAAATAGACCAGTCAACTGCTCATGATGCAGAAGAATAGAGAAGAGCGATGACTGGTTGTTTCATTCAGCACAAAGACTGCAGCGACAGACTGTTATGGAGTGACTCAGAATGGCAGCAGGTCATCTTCAATGACGAGTCCCACTTTTGTCTTGGTGGAGACAACCAACAAATCCATGTGTGGAGGCACCGTTGTCAGCACCAAGATGAAGGTTTGTTGTCGTGCATCACATGTACAGAAGGCCTGGTGTCACTCCACCTCCATCCCTACCGCACAATCTGCAGGAACTGTGTGAGAATATTCAATCTGCATGGGATGGTTTATCACAGGACACCATTAGGAACCTCCATAACTCCATGCCGAGATGCCTAGCATGTTAGCAAACATGGCGGCCCAACGATATACTGAGAGACACTACTTCCGTATGTGTAGCTCAATAAATATTACCCATATCAGTCTAAATTTATCATAATTTATTGTTCCTGGTAACCTTTATCTTCCTTCCCAATAGCACTGCAATCCCACACTTCCTTCTGGGTGCAGCTATTCTTTTGATGATCAGTATATATTAGAGGGGGTGATATGACAAACATATAATATTGTGATACATTTAAGGTATATATGGTATTTCACCATATTCATTGTTTCAGACATCTCAACAGCTGAAGCTGTTAGGCGTAAGCCTGTAGGTTCTTTTAGGTCCATATCTATCTAGATGTATCTAGATCCATGTCCTATCTCGCCACAAGCTGAAGCACTTCCCAGGAACCTGTGCATGTGGCAACCCCTCTCACATATCCACGGGTTCATGTTAGCAATACTGTAAACACAGTTCAGCCACTTCAGTAAAGACACCCACTTTTTTTTCTTTGTCCGTTTTTTCTGGTCCATTTACCATATAGGTGCACCTCATGTAGGTCCATCTGTTTCTCTGCATACTTTTATTTCTCTAACTTCACTCCTTTCCTTTGCTTGTCCTGTTATCTGGTGTTGACCCGAGGAGGATGAGTTCCCCTTTTGAGTCTTGGTTCCTCTCGAGGTTTTTTTCCTTTATCTGAGGGATTTTTTCCTTGCCTCTGTCGCCCCGGGCTTGCTCACTGGGGGCTCGGACACCAGATTCTTTGTAAAGCTGCTTTGTGACAACAGCTGTTGTAAAAAGCGCTATATAAATAAATGTTGACTTGACTTTCTTAGCCTCCTTTTAACCTGTTGTTGAGTGATCAGGACCACCACAGGTGTATTTGGGTGGTGGGTCATTCTCAGCACTACAGTGACACTGACGTGGTGGTGTGTTAGTGTGTTTTGTGCTGGTATGAGAGGATCAGATACAGCACTGCTGCTGGAGACTGGTCAAACTAAACGAGGTTACACAGCCTTAGAGTAAATTATTGATATGTGAAATAGCATACATTTCTAAAAGCTCTTCGAGGATACTCAGCAGTTATACATGAATACATGCTTAATGTTTCATATTTCATCAGGAGTCCTCTCAAATGGCTTAAAACCTTGTGTCTCAACTGTAGTAACAGGGTGCATGATTGTGTTTCATAAACCTGGTACATAAAGCTCAGGGCTGGAGAATATGTGCTCTTTTTACCGAGCTTCCTGAGAAAGTAATAGACCCTCTACAATGCTTACAACATACAGCCACACATATCCTGACAAAGACAGAACGGAGAGCTCATATCACTCATATCACTACACTGGGTACCTGTATCTTTAAAGTTCTGCTACTAGTTTTTAAAGCCATAAATAACTTTGAAGTGGCATCTTACATCATAGAATGTCTCTCTGTTTGTGTTCCAAAGGGTGATCTTAGATCTGCAGATGCTGGCTTTTTGCAAATACCTTGTATCGAAGACAGAAAATGAGTAGAGACTCTCAGTTATTATGCTTGTAAATTATGGAACTTAGTACCACCTTTTATTAGACAGTCAAGGTCAATGCACACTTTCAAAACACATTTGAAACATCGTGTCTCTTTAACTTAGTCTTTAATTAAAACTCTACGTCTGTTAAATTAGATCTATTATTGACTTATATGATATTAACTGAGTACTCATAATTTCTTCTATTGCTTATAAGTTTAGGGCAGTCATGGGTCGCAGCGGCAGTAGAGGACCGCCCGTTCAATTCCCTGAACTGACAGTAACAACTGAAGTGCCCTTGAGGAAGGCACCTAACCCCCAACTGCTCCCCGGGTGCCGTGGATAGGGCTTCCCACCGCTCTGAGCAAGTGTGCTCACTGCCCCCTTTTGTGTGTGTGTATGTGCGAGTTTCACTTAATGGATGGTTTAAATGTGGAATATATATATGTATTTGTACCTGCACTAATCGAGCCAGAAGCAGCCTATGCCAGCTCAAAATGGACTGAACACCTTGTACAATATATTATTATTATTATTATTATTATTATTATTATTATTATTATTATTATTATTATTATTATTATTATAATGTGTGCAATCATTTTAAAACAATATGTTCACTTTACCTAGCAATGCGCACTGGCTTTGTCAAGGCTGTTAAACTAGTATTTTTCAGGGCTTTTCAAAATCTGTTGGTGAGTTCCTAATATCTTACCGCCACAGGCAACAGCCACAGTCACAGTTTCTACCTCTTGTATATATGATTATTAACTGCCACACTTTTTTTGATCCTATAACAAGTTTCTCAGGCACATTATAAGCCAAATTATGTATTTACTTTTAACTAAATAGTTATTCAAGGTAAGTTATGCTTCTTCTTTTTCACTAATAGTAATGTAGGGCGGCACCCCCCATGTCCATAATAGGCTAAATGCCCCTGCATGTAAACTACTGTAAAACTGTAGATGTATATTGGATATGTATGGAAGCTAGAATCACTTTCAAATCACTTTTCCCAAAGCCATCCTTACACGTTCCTCCACTGTCTTGCAGTCTGCAGACGGACCATTCTCTCCTGAGCAGCTGTAAAAAACATTGCGGCTATTTTTACAGTAACGTCTTCTCAACATACAAAACCGGCTGCAAAACTGAACAAACTATTCCTGGTATCCAATAGTTGAGCACAGGTAGGTCAAGAAGGTGGGCACAGGCTCAAAGAAAAGGTCCAGTTTGATGTTAAGGTCTCAAATGCCAAATCAGCGTTACCCACATCCCCAGAAGACACGTTCCTCACCAGGTCACCTCTTGTTCTCTTTGAATGCCCTTTCAACACACTTGCAATTATCAGATTCACCTGATTAACCTTGATGGACAAGCGGTGAAGAAAATGTTCTTCTACATGCTGCAGGCAATCGCACATTTTCTACCAAAACGTACATAGTGTAGCTTTCTGTGGGCCAAAATGACAAAAGCTCAGTACATCGATATGCAGGACTAGTGATTGTACTAAGTATTGGCAGAGACTTGAGCTTTATTTTTATAATAAGTATCAGTAGTACACATGATACTGCGCATGATGACACTATGTAGCATATGACACCATCACGATCCCAACAGCATGTGTGCAGTGCAGTCTTAATGTTTCCAGATAAAAGAATAGCCATTATAAAATGTGTAGTAAGTGATGAGCTCCTAATAGAAGGATGGGTTTAGGTTAGTTTGATCTAGAATAATTGATCTAGGTTATTATGGGTACCTTTTTTCCACAATGTCCAGTATGTTATTCAGGGTGTTGTCCTAAAATAGAACAGCCGGAGAACAACTTCACTTCCTGCAAGACAAGATATCTGCTGTCTGTAACCTACTTGAAAAGAGCTGACTCATGGCAACAAAAGAAAACCTCCATGTTCATCCAATAGTGGTATTATGTACCATTTGTTTAGAGAGAGCTCTTGAAAACTAGCCATGTTCTCATACGGGTCATTGCGCAGTCGTGCTGTATTTTTAATCACAGACCCATATTCTTCACTGCAGCATATACTATATACCAAAACCTTGGAATATGCTGTTCTATTCTGCACAGCATCACCAGTTTTACTTGTACCACTTAATAATTGAGTACTTTAATGACAGATGAAGAACAAATGCCGCTGCCATTTCTCTGAGATCATATGAAAAGGAAGAAAAACAAACAAATGAAAAAAACAGAAAGTGTGACTGCTGAAAAGCATCCACTTTTTGCCCGACACAAAAGCTGAATAACATTACCAACGGCGGCTCATAATTGCTATTCGGGTCACAGAGGAAATCATTTGATGGCTGAAACACATCCTCTCTAACTCGGCCAGTGGAAGGAAATTGGAAAATTGGATCGTGAAGGCCTGCATGTGTCACTAGAAGTTCACTCCAAACAAACAACTCTTGAATTAGGGCTCCTTTTGTCACAAAATGTTGTATCGATCACTATTATTATGGGTCTGTTAGTCATTCCAGAGTATGCCCCCACTCTCGTTCCTCGCTCTCCAATACTTGTTCAGTCTCAAAAACATGCTCAGTATATTCAAATTCATATACAGATTCATAAAAGATGCTCTTCAGAGCTGTAGTAAAGACAGTGGTGATATATAGAACCATAGAACCATGACAGCTTGCTTAAAAACCATTTTAATCATCAAAAGAATAGTTACACAAATAGTAGCACTCAGAAGGAATCAAGGGACAGGAATGAAACTTGGTGGGTAGGTTGACATGCAAATGATTCAAGTTTCACGTTCGACCATGCAACAGCCACACTTCAGCGAGCAGTGATGCCCTCCATGAGTCATCCTGTTAGTGCCATCACCACTGGCAGACGGCTGCATGACACAGGACTACATGCATGCAGACATTTACGTCAACAGCCCTTAACACCACGTCACCATCGCCAAAGCCTGCATTGGTGTCATGCCAAACTGTCATAGAGTGACTCAGAATGGCAGTGTACCATTGTTTTAATGAGTAAATGTGTCCCAAACGCTGAAAATCAGTGTGGAGCATTAAGAATTGTCACCACTTAAACACTTAAAAATAAATAAATAAATAAATAAATAAATAAATATTAATTTATTTTTTGTGTGTACAGCTGTTCAGTGTACTGGCTAGTGTTTTTTAACGATGTATAAAATTAGCTAAAAGTGTCACGACTGAAACAATAACTACCAAATCCCTTGGTAAAATATGGGAGGCATTTTTATTGTATTGCATTATTGTAGTGACGAAATGAAATGTTCAGTCATATGCTTTAATCAGGGAAAACGTGTTAAAGGCATAGGATCATTCAAAACAAAAGGATTTTAGCCTAAAATCAATGAAAAGTCCAAATAGGAATTTGACCTTGAACCAGTTCAGTAGAATGATCCATACAGCACTAAAAAGGGCTCTGACATTGTTAAAAGTCATAGAACTTTTTTTCTGGTACTATGCAGAACCACTTTTGCTAAGGTCTAGTACATATGCATACGTACTTAAACAGAGAGTAAGCTGAGCTTTTGAGGCACGAAAAAAGATGCCCTAAAACCAATCCATGATAAAAGAGGTTGTCTGGCTTAGAGTCTTGTCACTGTGTATTGATCGGAAAGATTGTCTCAGAAATGGAACACTGCAGAACTGTCTGGGCGACGCCCACAAAACAAGAAAATAGCATCATTATGATTTTCTTCAATTGGATTCTGCTGGGCCGTTTGGTGTGTTGTGTGAAAGTTTGCTTTCCTTGTGTGGCAAGCCTCCAGACATTCCAGATACAGTTCACCCTTTTCTACAACATTGAACTTCATCTCGACACAATGATGAGTCACTTCTTTTCTGATTTTGCAATCAGATTTGTATTTGTTCATTTCACATTTCGTTAAAGAAGGGAAGTGTAATGTAATTATTAATGTGCTTTCTATATTAGCATGGAGAGCATAAAGAGCATTAGCCAAAAGTAAAGTTTATTTATGTTAGCAATGGTGGTCCCATTTGACCTGCCAGCTATGATTTCCAAATGGTACTGACTTTTACGTGCTACCAAATGGTGGAGAATTCACCAAATTGTGATGGTGTTTACCATTGATCTAAAGGTGGCAAACCCTAACTTCACCAAATGGTAATGACCAAAAGTCACACTTTTGGTCATTACCAAAAGATAATGACTTTTACTGTCTACCTATTGGTGGGAACTCCAACATCACCAAATAGTAATGCTGCTTTCCACTGACCTAATAGTGCTGAACTCAAACTTCACCAAATGGTATTGGCTTCTAATTTGTGGTGATGATTAAGGTGATATGTGTAGTGTTATCAAGTGGTAATGGCTTCTACCTTTTACCTTTTCCCCCTATGATGATCTCTGCCAAAAGGTAGTGACATCTAACTTCACCAAATGGTAATGACTTTTACCATCTACCAAATGGCAATTAGTTCTACTAAATGGCTGTTTGATTTTCACAATTCTGCTGAACTGGTATGGATATTACACCAGTTTGCTGAAGATTGTTTGGTGTAAATGCAGACTTCCCTGGTCTGCAATTAAGCTGTAGTACACCTTAGTTTAACTGAACTATAACTAACTTTATTAGAGATCAAATTAGACTTCAGAAGGAGACAGTTTTCAACAAAACACTCGTCTGGAAACTGGCCTCTGGCTCATTCCCTGAGGGAGATAGCTTGCATCATGCTTATGATTTGAGTGTAACATTTTGATTTCTTCTCCTCCAGACTTAGTGCTCCACTTTTGAGCCTTGAGGAATTCTGAGCTCACTTTTATCAACTTGGTGAATTACTGGTACCCATTGACATGGATTCCCACTTTTTAGTAGCTAAATCCCCTTTCAAAGTATTCCAAAGGAAATCCATAACTTGATCAGAATGGTATTACCCATGACTGCAACTGGTAGGAATTGAAATTAATTTTTTTGATGTATTCTGTAGCTGAAGGCGATGAACTAGAAGGTACTTGTCAGGTTGCTTGGAATAATTCACTACATAGGGTTTACTACTTAGTGAACTGTCTGGAGAATAAACATGGGATGACAACAGTTCTAATTCTACTTGGCAGCAATGAGAATAAACCAAATAACATGTGCATGCACCACTAATGTCCATAACAACAACCTATTTACAACATTAAAGTCGCGCATACTGCCGTCCAGTGTTCCCATCAGACTCCACATCTGGCCACTCCGCAAAGCCTGGCCTCCTGTATGTTCATGGCCAAACAAGCCAGTGGTGGGATGCTACTGTATACAAAGTGTGATGAAGTACTGTCTACTGTGTTTTGAAAGACATCACATTCCTCTCAGGTGAGTTGGTCCATCCTATTATACAGTATTACTAAGCACAATTCCATTACCTTAATATAATACCGCAGAAGTCAGAGAACCCCCTTTCATGCTTTTAATTTCCAGTCTAAATGGCCATTAAGGTCAAGCTATTAATTTTTCAGAGAATATAGTGTGTCCACTCTTTTCCTTTATAACAGCTTCCATCCCTTTTTAGCAGACCTGCTTTCACCCTTTTTAGAAAAGTCACATGAGAATAAAACCCATGTGCTTTTTACACACTTCAAAATGTGTCATCACATGACGTTTTTGCACACTTCACACACAGTACATATGACTTTACTGTAAGGGCAGAGATATTTTTCCCATACCTCCAAAGTTCAGTCATGAAGCTGGTTGGATGTTCTGTTGCTTACAATCCAAGTAATTCGAAACACTTGCAGTGACGTTGATGTCTGGGCAGTCCATTGCTCTGAGAATACAAGCGGCTTCTTTTTATGTTTTTATTTGCCCTTGACTTTCTCAGTCCTTATGCAAGTTGGTTATCTAATCAAATCAAATCAAATCACATAAATACGAATTAAATCACATTTATTGTCACATCACATTTACACAGGTGTGAAGGTGAGTGACAATCCGAGGTGTGTAGTGCCTTGCAGTACTTAAATACAAAAATATACACATTAAACGTTAAATATACATGGTCCTAAATACCAGAACATCTCTGTCCATCCAGATATACAGTTTTATATAACAACAATATCAAGTTATGAATAGAAGCTATGTTATGCACAGATGTACACATGTCCATATATGGAGTTTTATTCTATCCCCTGTATATACCCTGTATCTCTTATATACCTCAGACCCCCCAAACTCCTTATATGGACATGTGTACATCAGTATATATCATAGCTTATATACACATATATTATCTAAATCATCACCAGAATGATCTCCATGGACAATCCATACCCTTACTCTCACCATCACTCTGCACTGTATTATTGTATAATCTAGTCTAATATATATATATATATATATATATATATATATATATATATAT
>CM067483.1:29293710-29314157 GCA_034552555.1 Semaprochilodus insignis | reverse complement strand
TATATATATATATATATATATATATATATATATATATATATATATATATATATATATATATAATATTTATATTTTCACGCCTATATCGATTATCACTGACTTTGTATTCATGCATACTGTACATGACTAATTTTCTATTTAATTCAGCTGCACACTCAAATGGCAGCCAAATTCCTCCAAATTACCTTCACAGTAAGGAATCAATTGTTAAATAGCAAATTCTGTGTGAAGTGCTGCAGCGTGCAATCAATGCCGTCAATATCTCATTGCTATTTTTTAATCAGCTGTAATTTTAAGCTTTTATAGAAGTGATTAAAAGACTAAATCTCAAACCTAGCTTCCTGCAGTTATCAACTAGCATTTGTAGTACTGCAGACTATTTTAAATGAGGCTTCTTGGCCTTGATGAGTCTGAGGATATTATGTTTAATTTGTGGCTGTAAGCAACACTGAGGACGGAAAAAGAGAAATCAGGGTAACTTTATCAGCTCACTCGA
Organism: Semaprochilodus insignis; assembly: GCA_034552555.1. Taxonomy (NCBI): domain Eukaryota; kingdom Metazoa; phylum Chordata; class Actinopteri; order Characiformes; family Prochilodontidae; genus Semaprochilodus; species Semaprochilodus insignis. The sequence goes on along the minus strand of CM067483.1, from coordinate 29,313,661 downwards.
TGCAGCTTCAGTGTTTCTCCATCTAGCAGTGCTGGTGCCAAAATACAATAAAGTCTGTATCTGTCTGCAAACAGCGATTATGAGTTTTATGCAGAGATTATCTTTACCATTTTGTTTTAGCTTTATCCATGTCTCAATAAACATAACTGTGCAGTGAAGAGCATTATTTTAATATTTGATAGTGCGGGCAACAAATTCCAGCAATTAAGCTCCACCATGATTTTAAGGCCGTGAAGCCGTTGAAAGTGAACAAATTGTTCCCGTCCCTGTAATTTGTCACTCAGAAGGAGTTAACTGTTGAACTCTGGACATGCGTGTTAGCTGTGCACAATGACAGTTTATAGTCCACCTATGAGCTCTACCCAAGACTCATCGATGCATAAGGGCAATGAAGGATCTTCTGCTTGGTCCATACCAACGGAAGGCCTACCAGTGCACAGAAAGACACAGTGCATCAAACCCTGCTGCTTAGAGGGCTGCATACCTGCAGACCAGTCAGAGTAGCCAAGCTAACCCCTGTCCACCATCGAAAGCACCTACAGCGAGCAGGCACATGTTGAAACTGGACCTTGGAGCAATAGAAGATGATGTGTCCTGATGGTCTGATGAGTGCTCATTTCTTGTGCATCTCATGAACAGTTTGGTTCATGTGTGTCATTTAGCAGGGGAAGTGATGGTACCAGGAGGCACTGTGGGAAGAAGACAAACTGGTGAAGAGAAGGTGATTCTCATGTACTGCTGAGAAACCCTGGATCTGGGAATTCATGTGGCCTCATTTGGTGCCACTCACTGTGGACCAGGTAGACTCCTCCATGGTAATGATATCCTATTAGCAGTATAATGGACACTGCACACATTGTTTGGGAATGATTTGAGGAACAGGCAAGCAGTTTAAGATGTTTGCCTGGCCACCGAATTCCCCAGATCTCAATCCGATTAAAGTTGTGGGATGCTTGTGCCGGATGATCTGTGGTGGCTTCACTTCGCAACTTACAGGATCTGCTGCCAACGTCTTGGTGCTTGATACCACAGGGCACCTTTAGAGGTCTTGCACAGTCCATTCCTTAGTGGTTAGAGCTGTTTTGGTGGCAACAGAAATTTAGGCATTATGGTTTTCATCAGTGTATTATACAGAAAAATAAAATACAATAAATAAAAAAAATATATTATATCTATCTGTGGGTTATTAATGTGGTTCTTTCTGTGATTTCCTTTTAGAAGAGGAATTCTGTTGTAAAAGGCTTTCAGCACTCCCCCGACAGAGCGACAGTCCTTGATGTATTAGTGCATAGAGCCATTACAGCCCATGTTTGTGTAGAGGAGCTGAGGGAGTTCTATAGATTACTCGGCTGGAATGGTAAACACTTGGTGCTATTGTGAGTGAGCCAAGGCTCAGACCTCATGTTCCTGACTATCTGCCCAGGGTTCCTCACTCAATAGTCCAGCGTTTAACTTGTACACAGAGGAGAATCACGTATAGGTTCTGGAGATGGGATTTTTATGTTCATACTTTCTTAAGGGATCATATTAAACACAACAAAGCACATTAAGTAAGTGACTTAATGTCACTATACTGTAGCATATCGTCGCTGTCCAAAGAAAAAACATGTATCTCCATTTTTGTTGATCTTTACTTTTATGCATTATTTGAACACAGCAGCTGCTGTTTACACTGTGTTGAACTTTCTTGGAAAATTGCTTGGAAAAAAGTCTGCTTCCATTGGCTTACATTAACACTAAATTAGGTTTTTGGACTCTACTGTAAAGTTGCCACTTTGGAGATACTTGTTTTTCTTTGGACAGTGACGATATGCTGTTTCTAAAGCTTTTCAGGCACGTTCAGATTGGCTCTTGACCAGTCTTTGACAACCAGTTCGACTTTACACTGAGCAGGTTGGTGAGAACTTCCTCACATTCCTATGGGATTTTAGCATAGTTAAGCTTTATCATGATTTCGTATTTCACCGCTGCCCAAAAAAAAAAAAACTAGTAGGGCAAAAACCTGATTTAATTTTAATGCAATTTTAATGGAAACCAGTGTAAGTCAATGGAACCAGACTTTTTCCCAAGCAGTTTTGAGACATTTCTATTGGTCTGTTCATCTATTCATGATTTTTTTCACCCATTGTAAACAGCAGCTGCTGTGTTCAAAAGTGCATAAAATGCATAAAAGTAAAAATCGACATAAATGGAGATACATGTTTTTCTTTGGACAGCAATGATATATGTTTTGAAGCTGCTGTGAAAGTGATATATGCTTTTTGTATTTATAAGAGTGATTGAAGAGTATATCCTGATATAGATCTTTTGGATTTAGGGCAGGAATCGCAAATACCATCACACTATTCAGTCATAGTCATTGTTTAGCTGCCTCAAACTTAACTTTACATTCCTTGCATACTCATACTAACGTGTCATCATGGTAAGTATCTAACAGTATTGATTGGTGTCATATCTACTGTCATATGTTGTCATATATCATTGGTTTCCATAGGTCTCATTTGTTACTCTGTGGATGTCCATTTCGTCCATATTTGCATATGCCCTCTGAAAGCTTACAAACATGGCCGAAATGGAGAAGCACCACTAGAAATCGAGGGGGCAGTGTACCCAGTACTTCAGGTTAGACACAACGTCAGTTTCTCTCATTGGTAATATAGGTGAAAATAACACTTCATCCATACATCATGAATATTTAATGGCCTCCACCAAGAGCACCACCGTCCGTTGCCATCTTTGTGTTGTCAGAAACGTTTGACTCTGGACTGCCCTCTAGTAGATGCATTGATTAACATCCATGCCAACGTAAAGACACATAGAAGTATGTGGCCAGTCACAGGTACAGCATTTGTAAGGGCTTTATTTATTTTTATATTTAAAGAGAGCATAAATGAGCCTTAACACTGTTACTGGTCGGTGTTCATAGATCTATTTCTTATCTGTTGCCCTGATAGGCTTTAAACTGTGTTCAAAAAGAGCATAAAGGCCGCAACCAGCAATTAAGCAAGCAAGAGATTATACTAGTTGAAATTTTGGTTGATTTTTTGGTTGACATGTTTTGGCTCATGCCATCCTCAAAGCCATTCAAACTGAATACAAGCAGGTGTAAACTCAATGTCACAATGACACTCACATGACCAACAACAGGCTTCCAACATCAGTCACCGGTTATAATTGGTTAATGTCCTTTTGCTTTTCTGTATGAACAATTGAAGTATTTTTAATTCATGTTGTTCTTTTGGCTTCCCAGTGTTGACCAAAGGTGGATATGTTCCCTTTTTGGGTCTTAGTTGCTTAGTTAGGTTTCTTCCTCTCGCTCTTAGGAGGTGACTTGCTCCCTTCACTTACTCATTTGGGACCTGGATCTGGAGTTCCTGTAAGGCTGCTTTGCGAGAATGTTGTAAAACACGCAGTATAATAATTCTGGATAATTCTGGAAATCTTCCGCAGGGCCAATGTAGCTGGAGCTATTAATTACAATCAAGCAGCAGCACACCTGTGTCTAGTTTATGGCTCCTCCCTTTGCCAAGTGTTACGTGTCAACCCTTGTGTATTTATACCCTGTTGTTTGCCCTGTTCATTTGCAAAGTCTCTGTGTGTCTGCCTGAATTCTGAGCCATTTATTTATTTATTTATTTATTTACTTAAAGTTAAGTTTGCCTTACCTGTTTTGATTCACACTTAGTCTTAATGTACTTTAATGCTAATGGCGCCCCCTTGTTTAGAATCGTCAACCTGCTGTAAAGGAGTGAGTGAGTGGGTGAGATGGACAGTAAAGCAGAGATGTAGTATTGGGGTCACAAATGCTTTCATGCCATTGGGATGGGTAGAGGGAGTGCTTTTAAGCCTTTCTCATACCGTGAATGGTGCTCATATTGCGAGCGGATTACTTAGAGCCCTCCTCCCTTTCAAATGATCCTGGTGCAGTATGACGAATTAACTTTGAACATTGTTCTTTTCAGCACACAACAGCCAGATCGACCTGGGAGGCCTAGCCCAAGCACACGTCTTTCTCATACACCCCGAAGATCAGTTAAGTCCATTTGAAGTCCTTCTGAGGGCCCGCTTAATTGTACTGCGCGAGGCTAAACCCCACACAACAATTACTTGATTTTTAGCGGGAAGAGTGTCAAGGGAGCTGCTCCCTCTGAGGCTCAAGTCTGTTGTAGCTGATGATGTGCGGGTTGTGGCGAACAGTTCTATTCAGAGGGGATTACCTCATGTGCTCTCCTGACAGATGAGTAACCATGGCAATCTGGGCAGCTCTGCAGTGGTCAGGGCCTTTCCTCGTATAGTCCTAGACATACAGCATGACTACCAGCAGGAGCAAAGAAACCACATTTGTAGGCATTGCGGAAACCATTGTTTAACCCAAACCTACATAATCCTGCTGTTATTCTACAGCTTCTTATGGGGAAAAGAAACAACACCATGTTGCAGGAGGATGGGGGATGTGTGCTAGTATAGTTGAAATGAAATAAAAGTCCTGGATTCTCGAGGCACAATGGGTAAGTAATGAATACGGATAAATCAAACAATGACTCCGTGGGTTGTTTTTAGATCTAGGCATATGCAGATATGCAGCTCATTAATTCCAGGTGTCTACAGTTTTATGAGCGTGTTGAAATTAGTATTTTGTGATAGGGCCTAATATATATTACTGATATTATAAGTTCAACGGAGCAGGTCATTTTCCACTGGACTACGAGTTACAATAAAGAAGAGTTGCAACTAACGATTATTTCCAATAGGCCTGGGAAATATGACGATATATATCATTATTGTGATCTTTTCTGAACATATGGTGTATATCGTCAGTACTTGCATGTAGTTTTTTTAAATGTAGCACTGCTGGAACTTTTTCCTCTGATCCAACGGATCAGATGTCTGAAAAAATGAATATACTGACATATGTGTATCATGAAAATATTATGAAGTATTGTAATATTAAGTTTTTGCCATTTCCATAATTTGAGCATCTGTTATGATTTTGATTATATTATGTTTTTCTCATTAGTGAACATTAATTATTTAACATTATGTACACGGTGGTGTTTTTACATTATGTACAGTGGTTTTCATGTTTTTTCCCCCCAATTTAGTTGTGTCCAGTTTCCTATCATATAATATTACCAGTGCTACGAAGGGTAAAAGTTATAGCGTCAATGTCCGCCTTGTATCTCCATTTTTTATTGATTTATCATGTTTTTATGTTGAAATTCCATGATAAACAAACCAACAGAAATGGGCCACACTTGCTTGCAAAAAAAAGTTTGTTTCAGTTCCTGTGATGTTGCAGTGTCGTAGGTTAGGATAGCGACAACATGCTTCTTCCATGCCACTACATCTTTTCCAACTGTGGCTGAGGCAAAGTCATTAGGCAACTCAGCATGCTGGGAGGAAAGTGCTAACTGCGCTAAGACCCTTCTACATCATATTCGTTAAAAAGCACAGAGGCTTTTATCAAGGGCATAACGACAGATCTTCTGCACTGCTCTTAAAAATACTGTTTTATTCAACGTGAATAGTGTAGAAACAGTAATGGAGCCAATTATTTCCCCTAATGATAGAGAAATGCTAGATTCATTAGTTTCTGGGATGTCATTATGCTCCATATGTAAACCTGATACTGAATCTCTGCATCAGTCATTTTAGACAGGCAAGTCCTGGAGCGAAAGCAAAAGAGGTCAGAGCACATAAGCTTCCAAAAAACACAATGAAAAATCTCTTCACTGCAAACAGGGACCTAAAAAAACACTTCAAAAAGTCTTACATAGTCACAGGTCAGTCTCTACACTTGTGCTATCCTTCAGGTTAAGTTGTTAACCTGCTTAACATTACTCACAGCCTAATAACAAGATCAGCTTGCTAACATCCAGCAGTCTAGTTGGCTAGCCAGTGATCTACATGGCGAACTACTGATATTATCCAGAACATATGTCGTTGGGTACTTTATTCACTCTTTCATCAGATTTATTTGTTTACTACAATTTTAGTACCAGTTTTTCACCATGCTGAGTTTCGGCTGTGAGTGCAGTCTCATTCCTGCTCATTCGTTCAGGCTGTTGTTCCAGGTGAACCTACACAGTTTACAGGAAATCGTCATTTTTGATGATGTTAAGTGACATTCTTCCATATTTCTGACATTTCAGGTCACGCATGATCCGGCACTAAAGTCTACATTGTCTGCTTTCTCGTTTAGCCAAGCGATGTAACGTGTAAGTGCTGTCACACAATAACTCCATTTATTGCATACTGTTTTTTACTTTCAACACTGGCTACAGGTCAATTCATTGCTGCAGCTCTAGTGCAGCATAGCAGCGTCAGGTTTCACTTTTCCAGTGAAATGCACAGTTCAAGGATAGTCTTTCAGGCTGTTTCTTCCAATTTGATGGCTATATTCATGTGTGGCGGTATGCGTGTGTATGTGTATGAAAGAGAGAGAGATAGATGGAGAGAGTGATGAGAGGGAGCGAGAAAAAGAGCGAAATTATATTATCCGTTGCCAAACACACCGAGTACTACCATTTTGCTGTTTTGTGGCCTAAATCAAATGTGATTGTCACATAAAGAAAGGAAACAAAATATTCAAGACATCGTGCCTGGAAAAAAAAAAAACATGAATCAAGGGAAGCTCTGCAATTTAGCATGCTGCCTTGAAGCTCTAATTGTTTCATTTCAATTAAGTACCTGTCTCTTCTATCCAGACTGTTGGCTCGGACGCCTACAGCAGAGCATCACGGGAGCAGATGCATGCTTCCTCATTGTGCAAAGCGGCTGAAAAGACATTTGTGCGCTGAAGTCCCTTTATTCTTTCAGATGCCCACAGAGCCACTGAAGCTGTTTTCAGATGTAAATGATGCCATGTGAGGGGAATTATGGGATGGGATAGTGTAGGAGGTCATAGTCTTTATAGGAAATGACTCCCCATGGTATCTGTATTTTCTGTATCTCAGGTCAATGAAATTCAACACCACCCGAATGATGTTCAGAAACAGAAGGCATGCTGGCCTGTTCTGTTCTCGTTTTCGCTTCCAAACCACATGCATACATGTTCTGTATTTAGGCAGACGTAGGTATTCTCTTTCATAGATGGGACCAATAGGGAAGTGTTCAATATGTGCGATGCATGGGGGCGCCAGACAAAGTGAGCCATGGTGAGCCATCTAGGATTTAAATCTGTCGGTGATGCAGTGTGCGCAAGCTTTTTCCCCACTTGCTGCAGGTACACAATATGCTCCTGCAACCTGTTTCACTCACATGGGGTAAAAAAAACGAAGCGGCTTGCTTTACCATCCATGCTGCCCCATGCCACATCACACCACATCTGAGAGACCAGGCGAGCTGGCCAATCAGAGCCCACTGGGCTCATCTGGAGTCTGGGCATTTTCACTTCCAAACCACATGCATAGATGTTCTATATTTAGTCACGCTTAGATGTTATCCTTCATAGATGAGACCAATAGGGAAGTATTCAATATGTGTGATGCATGGGGGCGCCAAGGGTGAGTCATCTATGGTGAGCCATCTAGGATTTAGATCTGTCAGTGATGCAGTCAGCGCAAAGCATGATCACAAGCTTTTTCCCCCACTTGCTGCAGGTACACAATACGCTCCTACAACCTGTATCACTCACGTGGGGTGAAACCTAAATGGCTTGCTTTACCGTGCATGCTGCACCATGCCACTTCTGAGAGACCAAGGCCAATCAGGTACCCTGGGCTCATTAGAGGAGGGGCTTAAAGACACAGGAGCTCTAACAGAGCGCTTAAGACAGAGGCTGAATACAGATATACAGTATGAGAGGAATAATGTGTTTTTGGAACATTGTGGCATGTGAATCTATTCTAATATACTCCCCCAAAAATAGGAGCATCGAAATTGAGCATACTCATAATAGGTCTCCTTTAAGAATACCAAAGGCAGAGGTTTGTAGATTGTGGATGAAGCAGTTGTACAATTAGCTTTTCCTGAATTTGTGCATCTATTGTACTCTAACGGACAGCATAACAATATGATGCGTTTATTTTCAAGGACCGCCTACCCAGAATTTTGATTTTGAGATATTCAGGGGGTCCAAGAGTTTAATGTTGCACTTTGCCTCAAGCCCCTGATTTACGAGACACTATTATGTATAGCTAATAAGCAGTAAAAGTGGACGGGTACAGTAGTGATGAGTTTAAAATAGCTCTTGCACGCCGAAGCATACCTTTGCTCTTTTGTGTGAGTAAGCAGACTCAGCAGAGTGAGTAAACGCACGGAGAGTCGAATTTGGCCTTGCGTGAGTGAAAAATTGAATTTGCTTTGTGAGGATCAGGCTGGTATGAATGAAATATAGAGTTCTGCTATTGACATTGGCTGCTTTGAGAGTGTGCGGAGAGAAAATGAGTGAAACAGAATGAATGGTGTGAAATTAACTTGAGTGGGACTTCAGTCGAGGCGGAAATGTAAAATTTCCCCATAACGGACCACTTTCAGTCGCACAAAGAAACGCTTTACTTTGTTTGGAGCTTTGATGTGAATAGCTGCTTTGCATCTTAACCTAGACGGCATGGCGGAGAAGGCGCATGTCATTCATCCCGAATTGTCAAAGAGTGTGTAGCTACAGAACGAGAAACACACAGGGTTGGTCCTAACATCATTAATGTGTCTTTAATGTGACTTTAATCATGGAGATGGCTAATTGGCTTAGATGGGACATTTGTTGGTAAGGGGGTTTGTTAATGTGGGATCACTGCTTGGAAATCATTCCCAAAATTCCTTCCCATTCCCCCCAGCTAGATATGATTTGCTCTAAAAATGTTTTGAGAATACGCAGTCTAATGTTCCATTAATTGTGTTCAGCTTTCAGTTTTCTTTTGGTTCTTAAAATGTTTTTTCCTAAAGGGAGGAGAACGTTCTCCAAAACCATTCTCAGTTCTGCCAGAAAGACACAAAAGGCAGAAGTGATGGAAAAAGATATTTATTCTTCTATAAGGTGTACAATTTGAAGGGGGGCAATTCATAAACAGTCTTTGGAGTAGGCCCCGTCATGAACCCAGCATTCGGACCCTTGCAGATCCTGCCGGATATGGACGGCAGGGGCGGAGCCTACTCCCTGGATAACAGAACTGGGGCCAGAACTGGGGCCAAACTAGGGGGAGGAAGGAGGAGAACGTAGAAATGTCTGCACTTGAAAGCAGTAAAACAGGAGTGTAAGTTGAATTCTTTTAAAGACGGATGGCACATTGCGACTGGCCAGAGTAACGAATGAATGAGTGACGTAGCATTGGAGCCTTCCTGGCAGAACTTGCGCTAAAGCTTTCATGTCTCAGTAATGTCCATAATACATTTTCCAAATGTTGCGCTGGGAATGTTCTTCTTTGGTTATCATGTGACACAATCTGTGGCCCTGACAACATTCTCAGAACGTCCTCTGAACGTTACAGTTACAACGTTATGTCTTAGTTAGTAGATGTAACCTTATAGAAACATAATCTGAAATTATAAACATCTTTAAAACGTTCTTTGAACATTAGACTAAAACATTTCCTTTAACAAACTTTATTAGAACTTGTAGGTCACGTTAGCCAAATTTCTGGGAATGTTCTGGGAACGTTCCCTGCCAGCTGGCTTGACCTGTACGCTATTCAAATTTCCACTATGAAGACTCAATGAACTGGGCAGCGCGTGAAGCAAATAGCGCTATGGCTAGCTCAGCAGTTAGCCTCTGATTTTTATCGCTTACAACACATTGGGTCAGTTCCTGGCTTGTGGGGATTTTTTTATAGCACTACAACAACAACAACAGGAAGCATTTTTTCATTCCTCTACTTGAGTGCAGTTTTCAGCTTGTGTTCAACTGGTATTTGGAGCTCAGCAGAGACTAAAGAGAAAACATCCACCTGGGGAATTCTCACCTGTGTCCCTAATTGCTGCCTTGGCAACAGAGAGGCGTAGGTGGTAGTATTCTCTCTCTCTTGGCGACATGTTAGCGTGCCTGATGCCCTAAGGCCAGATGACGCAAATAACTCAGCTTTCTCCACAGTGGTGTCATCCCACCTTGTTAGCAAGCACTCGCATTTCTGTCACCTGGCCCGTACTTCCAACCTGACCAGCGGAGAGACTGAAATGGGGTTGTCTGCCCAGCGAGAGCACTCATGGCGGGAACAATTTTAGTGGCATCCACTCAGTCTCCATTTAGCAAAGGTGTTCCTTCAGGCTGTTTTCGCGTTTAGCTTAGCTCCACATAAACAGGAGCCAGGTATCCGCAAGTTCAGATTCCACACTATGCATAATGCTATGTCAGACGTTGCTATGAGTTTAAGTCTTGGTAATGGGGTGGATGTTGTTCGTCGTGCATGGAGCAGGAGAGTTATTTTGTAGCCAATAGCTATTTATAGATTTTAAGATCTACTCTTTTAAATTATTGTGCAGTCAGCCATGTGACATGTGTCAGAGCACAGGGATTGTCTAAGATGTCTTATGCTATAATATGGGCAGCATGCTGCAAGTACTTTAAATTACTTTAATGTCAAAGAGCACTTTCTTGGTTGGCCTGTATGATGTTTTGCTCTCTGTTGTTGCAGCTAAAGCTCCAGTCAGTAGAGCTTTAAAATAGCTGTGCGGATTGTCTCCCAGTTTACTGACAGAAAAGGTTTAGACTGAGTTTTGGGTAGTTTGGGTCGAAGTAAACTTATTGTCAAAAAGAATAGTTGCACCCAGAAGGAAGGGATTGCAATCCTACTGGTATAGAAGATAAAGGTTACCAGGAACAATAAATGATGATAAATTTAGACTGATATGTTCAACATTTATTGAGCTACACATACAGAAGTAGTGTCTCTCAGTATGGCTTTGGGTCGCCATGTTTGCTAACATAACATGCCAGACATGCCAGGAGTTGTGGCGGTTCCTAATGGTGTCCTGTGATAATCCATCCCATGCAGCTTGAATATTCTCACACAGTTCCTGCAGATTGTGTGGTAGGTGTGGAGGTGGAGTGACTCCAGACCTTGACGCATGACAATAAACCGTTCATCTTGGTGCTGACCACGGTGCCTCCACACACGGATTCGCTGTTCGTTTCCACCAAGGCAAAAGTGAGACTCGTCACTATTCTAAACTAACGTTGATTCTAAATGACTCTCTTTGGTGATGTTGGCGTGCTGTTAAGGGCAGCCATCTGCCAATGGTGCTGGCACTAACATGGAGGGCATCACTGTTCGCTGAATGTCTGCAATCGTGGCTGTTGGGTCAGTCAGGTACACTGATAAGACCCGTCCTTACTTATGTCACATTCACGCCCGAGTGTGTAACTTGAATCCTTCTCCCAATGTCTCAAAATATCAAACCTACCCACCAAATTTTATTCCTGTTGGTTGATTCGTTCTGGGTGCAACTATTTGTGCAACTGTTTTTTGATGATAAGTGCATAATGTGTTGGGTCAAGAGCCAAAAAACAGCTAGCAAACAAGTCTGCAAGTTACCAGTATATGTGGAGAAACTGTATTTAAATATGCAAATGGTTTCCTTACATACACTGCAAACTGCCTTGAAATCCTTCACCCTGGTTGTCTGTACCACCCCGTTACACTCCATTAACTCATATACGTAGTGTTACATCTGCATTACAGTGATAATTGCATGGTGTCAAGGCTCACACTTTATTTCACATTAATTTTCATTAATTAATCAATTTAATTCATGAATTAATTTAATTATATTAAAACATGGATTCCCTCATTACCTGAGGGAGTGACAGCTTAGGCAACTTCTTGGTGGACTAAATCAAACGTCCTTGTGGGCAACCTTTGGCTAGCCCTGATGTACACCACACATACAGCATGAGTACGCTTTGTAGCATATATAATCGAATGAATACATATAGTCCGTCTACTGTTGCACAGTTTGTCGGCCACTCTTTACCAGCTACCTCATTCCTTAATGGAAAGAGACCACTGCAGAACCACTGATGACCAGATATCATTTGGATAGTGGACATTGCTGGGTTTTTTACCCACCCCAATTTCTCTGCTGGCTTGGAAATTGCCAGCTACCCAAATAAATCCAACCAATAGTGCCCTTGTGGCCAGAAGCTCAAGGTGAAGAGAATGGCCTTTACAAATTGCAAATGGCAAAAATTCTGTGTGTCAAAGGGCTCTTTTATACCTCGCTTGTTTGGTGCAGACCAATCAGGCTTTTCTATTAGTGTGGTCCACTTTGACAAGTGTAAGCACCAAAAAACAGAACCATGGTGCTTCAAAAAGCGTGGGTCTCGATCTGCTTCCAAGTAAATCCTGTTTCAGTTCACTGCTGGTGGAAACCTTTGAAGAGTGGTCCACACTCTTCCTCTCCTAGCAGTATGTCAGTGCTCTAGTGTATCCATAATATGCCAGACTCTTGACAGATGCTTATATCATTCTTGCAGCCCACTGCTAATAAAACAGTGCCTTTGATTTTGGCACGTGGATCACAGAAGGTTTTTTTTTTTTTTGCCGAGCGTTAGTGACCTGATTAGCTAATCAATTCAGCCAAGCATTCAAATCAAGCAGATAACAAGCACAGTTTATTAGACTGGGCTACGCAAAGGCTTCAAGCACCCCTGCAAAATTTCGGAACAATAAACAGACACTCACATGTGTAATGAAACAGATACAGTGTCAAGGAAACCCAGTCTCTGCTGCAGACTTTAGCAAGTAAAATTGGGTGTAAAAATGGCATAACTGCAAGATGGGCCAACAAAGTAGATGGAACAATACAGTGGACAGTAAATACGCTATTCTACCCAACAGCATGGTCTGGCATGGTATGGTTACAAATCTGTGATCATGCATATCGTCGCTGTCCAATGAAAAACATGTATCTCCATTTTTGTTGATTTTTACTTTTATGCATAATTTGATCACAGCAGCTACTGTTTACACTGTGTGAAGATTTCATGTCGAATAGAGGAACAGAAATGGCCCAAAATCACTTGGAAGAAAATCTGGTTCCATTGACTTACATTAGAATTTACGTAGGTTTTTGGCCTTTCCTGTAAAGCTGTCATTTTGGAGATACTTGTTTTTCTTGGGACAGCGACGATATGCTAGTCATTTGCACTGTCAAGTGACCTGTACTCACTGTAGTCAGACAATGGCTCTTGAATCAGAAAACCATGGCTGTCTATGAGTCTTCGGATGGGTGGGTGAATCAGGCAACCCGGTATCTTTTATGTGGGCTATTGTTAAGACATCATTGCTGTCACAAATCCCTTTCTTATCAGAGCAACTAGAACTTCTAGCAGATAGCAGCAAAGGTGTTGAATGAAATCTGTGTTGACCTTTTTTAATACGTCTGTGTTCGGTTGCTATCGTCTGGAGCTTCTCCTCCCATGAATTTTGCATAATCTAACACACCTATCTTGAATATTCAAACGCTTATGGAGACCTTGATTAGCCTGATCTCTTGTATATATTATAGCAGGAAATCACATTCGGTGCACTCATAAAAACTCTCGTTTCATTATGGAGCTGAACTCTGCAGGAAGGCAGAACTCCAGCAGCAGGTCTAAGCACACTTACTCTACAGTCTCACACAGTGTCTCAACAAGAACTCATATTCATTAGCTGCAGAGAAGATGGTGTGATTTTATTTTTTACATGTTCTTTAAAATGTGTCGAAAGAAGTCGATCAAATGGAAATCGAGGTGCTGGAGGTCAGAGAAGGTCAGGATGTGCTGGCCTTTAAAAATGTCACCCTTTAAATAGACTGGAATCTGACCTTCATAGCGGAGAAACATGAACGATGAACAATGGTGCACATTCCAACACACACATGGACACTCACACACACATAGAAACACACACACATATGCAAGAATCAAAGAAGAAAGCTGCAAAAAATCAATTATCTCTATTATTTCTAGACATTTATCTTGAATAAAGCTTGTATCAACTGAAATAATCTCACTACATTGGCAGATAATTTTCTAGTCCTCCAAGCATTATGTTGAAACAAGGTTAATTATCCGTGTGGGCCGATAAGACTATTTAACTTCATAAAATGACTTAAAATATGTGCAAAAAATGTCTTCATGGACAGCTGCAATAATTTGATAATATCCTTTTATCACAAAGAAATGAATGAGAAAAAGAAAATGAAGACTGTGATTGACTAGTTAATACATTTAACTAGTTAATGCATTATCTTATTATCTTATGATAGTATACACTTTCTGCTTATTATTAAAGTATAAGGCATGTAATTTAGTATGTATAATATAAGCTCACCAGACAAAGAATGAGTCACCTTGTTTGTTTAAGGTGGTGGTAACTTCAGGCTCCTGCAGATGGCGCTGCATGATGATGATCGGGCTATAAATACCTGCTGGGTGTGAGTGACGGGATTCATAGATTGAGAGGTGAGGTGATACAGTGCAGTGAATGTCTCATTCCATGTGTGGAAAATGGATCTCAGAGCAGATGTTAATGATTGGAGTCATTGCATTTGGGTGTGCCAAAGGCTATAGTGTGAAGGAAGTAGCTGAATCTGCAGGTGTATGGAAGCGTACGGTCATACGGTCATCCAGCAGTGGCTAAAATCCCAGTCTACAGGGAATTCTCCCCAGAATTCTGACAGGGAAGACATCCACCAAATCTGGCCCAACTGCCCAATTCTTTGATGCAAAAGTGTCTGAACATTGATGTGGCCTACATCCAGAAATTTGTTCAGTCCATGCCAAATCAAATCCCTGTAGTTATTCGCGCTTGTGGAGGTATTACACACTATTGGGTACATTTCAGTCACAGGTGACTCTTTTTTTTGTCCTGTGAGCTTATCTGCCAGTAGAATACAGTCAAAAATGCAACAGAAGACACTTGGACAATTCAAAAGAAAAACTAAAATAATGCGTAGCTTCATTAGACTTCAGTAATCAGTAGATCCAGTAATCTTCTGATTGTTTTTAAACTCAGAATGAGAACTCACCTGACCATCACACCTATATGAGCTTGTTAGACATCCCATTCCAAAGCCTTGGGTATTACTATAGAGTTACTTTTCTGGAAAGACGGTGTAGGTTTGACAGCACATGTATGAAACATGCAAATTATTCACGACCAGTTAATTATTCGACCAGTCCTGTGATGTAAGCAAGGTCTGGCCTTAGTGCTGTATCTGACTGACTATAAGGTTGTCCTGATGTGCGTGCTTTACATTCTCACATGTGCTGTCGTGTTGCTAGCATTGTTTGCAAGCGAAGTCTTCCTCAGAGAAGAGCTGGAAAGCAATTCGAGCAGTTGGAAGAGTTGGAGAGGGATCGCATCGTAGGGCTCCGGGAAGTGGGATAGTCTTATCAACATATTGCGTGCCATACCAGTCAAGTGGAGACTACCATTGTCCGACATACACAGAGTGACCCAACAGCCACAACTGCAGACATTCAGTGAGCAGTGATGCCCTCCATGAGTCAGCATCGCCAAAGACTGCAATGGGGCTTAAACAGTCACTCTAAGGTAAACATTAGATGCTAGTGGGTGGAGTGTTGTGCCTTCAGAGCATCAACTTGTTTGAGACATGACAATAGTGAGTAAATAAGCAAATTCCATTGTCATTTTTTAGCTGACTGGAAGTAATTTTCATATTTTGATATTTTGTTTGCACTAAAGAAGATGAATTGCTTTCTTAAGCAACCTCTCCCCCGCCCCACCTCCTTTTCCTTTATCTGTTCCACTGCTGCATTTGATATACTGTGCTGTCAGCAGCTATTGGCACTGTTTACGGTAATAGTCACAATACCTAAGAACCATTACCGTTATTAGATGGAGTGTCAGATGGTTTGAGACTCTATAATTTTAGACTGTGTGTTTCCATCACTGCCAAATGAATAATGCATCAGGCAGCACTCAGCTAACACAGTGGATTTGGGTACAGGTAACCAGAGCAGATCCAAACGCCACAGGAGGCCACTCGCTGACCCCCTCTGGGCAGCACATCCTCTGCTTCACTCATTAAAGCAGATAGTCAAAACAGCACCGAAACGCCATGCTCTCTATGCTGTTCGGAGAATACAGATCATCATAATATAATTCACGAGTTCTCGGAAATATGCATGTGTTTTTCGGGGCTGTGGTGTTCCGGGAGTGAACATACATTGCATGCCGAGGAGATTGCATGGAATCAGTCTGAAAGTTTGTTTTTTCCACCTGGTCTTAAAGGTGCTAATTTCTGGGGTTGACTAGAATGACATACTAGATAAGTCTCTTCAGGCTGAGTAGTCATTCTCACTACCACCACCCCATAGACTACGAAGTCTCAAATTAGCCACTATTGGCTTCTTTATCCAAGGTTTCACATGATGTACAAACATATGTCTTCCATAAGGCCCGCACTTTGATGCCTTCTTAGGGCAAACAACAACGGGCCTTTTGTCAGTAAGATCAGTCGCCACGCCATAAGGTGACTATTGGGAGCGGCCTCTTTGAAGGCGTCAGCTATTTGAATTCAAAGGGATGGACGATGCTTCGCGCTGCTTGAAGCTTCAATCAGAGCGCAGCCAACAGCCTGGACGTGCGTGGCATCCTCAGAGTCTTAAAGTCTTTGAGAGAGCTCATTTGCACCCATGATCCAGTATGTAAATTCGCTTTGATTTAATGGAGCAGGATCCTCAGCAAGCTGCTGTGTCATTATGTTTACATTAAGAGATTGGATTCAGGCTCGTGCGTCTGCATGCCAGCCATTTCTCAGCGCCGCCGGGAAGCGTGAACTCAAAGCAAGGGCAGAACAAAACCAAACATGCAAACTGATATGAAAGAAGCCGGGACGTACCTTAAAGTACTTTGCATTTGGTTCTACCAACTGAACCCGGTTTGAACGTCTGTTTGCGCAGTGGCCTTTGTTCTGGATATTCTCCGAGGTGAATGTTTGTGTTAACTTTCCTTAAAGCCGGGATAATCTCACCACATTTTATTCCACGAGGAGCATAAGGCACCTGAAGCGAACTCAATTAAACAATGACGTGCTCTGCTTATTTATTTACTTATCTGTTTGTTTTCCTTTAAGCGTGGTGGCACTGTAGCCACAAGCCTCTCTCTGTAAACATCCGAAGGCCTTTTTTCAGAACAAGCCAAAACAATGTAATGATGCACCGTTAATGAATTAACGGTGCATCATTAAATTAAATAATTTTAATTAAATAGATTAAATAATGACTGATGCTGATTCTAGATTGGATGTTGGCCATTTTTTGATTTTGATTGCAATTAACCTTTTTGTAGTCCATTAGCAAATAGAAAGAATAATAAGATCTTATATTTAGAGTGATTATATCTTATATTTTACTGTATTACATTGTATATTGCATAGTATATTTCCCCTTAAGGTTTCTTATAGCTTTTGCTAAGGTTTATCATTGTCTGACCTCTTTTTGTTTGTTGTTGTTCTGCCTTTACAACTCATATATCGTCACTGCCCAAAGGAAAACATGTATCTCCAAAATGGCAACTTTACAGGAGAGGGCAAAAACCACATCGATTCTAATGTAAGTCAATGGAACCAGACTTCTTTCCAAGCAGTTTTGGCTAATTTCTGTTGGTCCATTCATCAAGAAATGTTCACACAGTGTAAACAGCAGCTGCTTTGTTGATGCAGAAAAGTACGAATCGACAAAAATGGAGATACATGTTTTTCTTTGGACAGCGACGATATGTAGATGACCGCTGCTCTGAATAGATGTCCTGTATGGTGGAGCATTTAAAAAGCAGTAAAGAGTGAAACACCTGACTTTGCTGTGAATGAATGGGACTAAACCGCTCTAAGAAGAATAAGAGGATGGACGGAAATGTTGGTTGTTCGACCACATAAAACATTGAATTCAAAACGCGTTTTGTTTTGCACTTTTCCACCACATAGTATGGCTCGATTCGGCTCTACTCACTTTTGGCTGTCTGGGCACTTGCATTGCTGTCTATGCTGACCGCGCCCCCTAGAGTCCCTTTTATAGTATATGTAGTATGTGCATGTGATGTAAGAGAGGACCAGCCTTACTGCTGTACCTGACTGACGCAATAGCCACAATTGTGGATGTTTAGCGAGCAGTGATGCCCTCCATGAGTCATCCTGTTAGTGCCAGCACCATTGGCAGACGGCTGCACGACGCAGGACTACATGCACGCACTAAATGCATCCACTAAAATATCGCCAAAGACTGCAATGGTGTCATGCCAGACTGTCGTGGAGTGACTCAGAATGGCAGCGGGTGATCTTCAGTGATGAGTCCCACTTTTGTCTTGGTGGAGACGACCAGGTGTGTGGAGGCACTGTGGTCAGCACCAAGATGAATGGTTTGTTGTCACACGCCTTATATCCAGAAGGCCTGGTGTTACTCCACCTCCACCCCTACCGCAACATCTGCAGGAACTGTGTGAGAATATTTAAGCTGCATGGGATGGATTATCACAGGACGCCATTAGGAACCTCTACAACTCCATGCCATCTCCACAACTCCATCTGGCATGTTGCTTTAGTTTGCTCAAAGGTGACGCAAGAGGGTACGCTTACCTGGTAGATACTGTTATCTCTCTGAGCTCACTTGGTACCTTGATGGAGTTGATGCCAAGAGCATTAGCAGGTAACAGGTTTGCCTAATGGAAAACCAAAACGGTGAGTCGAGCTGGTCGTGGAAAAGGGCCTTTAGTTTCTATGTATGTTTGTTACATGGCTGTTTCTTAGACTGTATGGACTGGAAAGTAAACTGTATGTATGTTCTTATACAACACTGAACTTGTTTACTAAAAAAAACAAAAAAACAAAACGATTTATATGATAAGCGCCCCTGTAATAGGCCAATTTTATTTGTAAGTTAAAAACAAACTGAAACTGAAATATCAGTGGACTGTTTAAACAACATGAATCAAAAAAAGCGTCTCATTGAAACCAAGAGGCAACTAGATATTTAACACACTGAGCTGTTGTGAATGATTGTTATGTTTTGGTTTAGTGTGAGTGCACTTACCTGCCTCATGTTATTTGCACCATAAGATTACACTATGGATCAGCCAAAATCAAAATAATAAATCAGTCAGTTCTGTGCATGTAAGGTAAAATACTGAGATGCACATATGAGAGCAGTCCCAGCACAAAATGTGTTTTGATGTGACCACATGTTGCTCCCACAATGTAGCTGAGGTTAACGTTCGATTTACTACAACTGTGAATAACCCCACCCCTGTCATCTGCTCACTTGTAAGACGCAGAGTTTAAAAAGCGCAGTAAAATAAAGGATTCGTCAACAAACATGGGATCAATCTGAAAATTAAGGCTCAGTGATGAACAGATGGTGGAGTTAATAAATAAATAAGTTCTTTCCCACCAACAGTCAAAAGGGATGTTATTTTGCTCCTGCTAGGAAAATAGAGCTGGAAAAACAATAACATGCACCGTGAGCGTGCACTATAGCTGCATCGCGGCATATTGCGCACCACATCTTTTCATAAGCGTGCATCTTAGAGATGAAACGGTGTTATTCTGCTCTTTGAGTGAATGTTTGAGGCTCATGCCTCTGTTTAACCACTGTGCCTGCTGCCATTTGTAAAGAAAAGTCTCTCAGCCACACATGTGGCTCTAATGCAGATCCATGTCTGGTTTTAAAAGTTGAGGGAAGAGCCACAAAAAAATGGCCACTGCTAGTTGATCAAACTCGCAAATCAAGTTAGGCAATCAGGTGCATGTGTAATATCTTCCTAATAATTCCACTCGGTTCCATGACCCTTTCTCAAATGCGCATGTATGAAAAAAATCATTTAAACTGCATATATAGGCTCCAGTGGTGAACAGTAGGGAAGTAAATGTAAAGCATTAGTGTGCTGTAAGTAGTGTAATGTGCAGTAACTAAGTCATTGTAATGTGTTAGTGTACTGTAAGTAGTGTGTTGGTGTACAGTAACTCAGTAAGTGTAATGTGTTAGTGTACTGTAAGTAGTGTGTTGGTGTAC
>CM067483.1:29250883-29289052 GCA_034552555.1 Semaprochilodus insignis | reverse complement strand
GGTTCTAAAATAATGGAATTATAATAAAACAAACGTCTTCGGTCCGTTTTTCCTTCACCGCAAACCGCCATTATGTCTAAAACAAAAGTCAACTCACTGGTTTGAAGCAGTGTTCGATGTCTGACTAAATGATGAGCAGAATTAGCTTGCATTTGTTTGGATTCTCTTCTTCAAAAGCTCCTCCAGATTTTTTCTGAGACATCGTTCCACCCGTGTTTCTCAGCTTCAAAGCTTTAGCTTCCTTCAACAGTGAACCGCCAGCGCACGTTGTCAAGTGGATTTAATTTTTTAGCAAGCATGCGTCATAGCCCAGTTATAACTTAAATATATATTTATTATTTACTTTTAATAATTATTAAAATGTCTTTTTAATTTTTTAAAGTTCTTGTGCATTTTGTAAGCTTTTGTCTGTTTTACGACAAAAAAAAAAAAAAATAAATAAAAAAACCTTGTCACTGTTGTCAGTCGACTTGAAGGTTCTCAGTCGACTTAAAGGGTCTCCGACTGACGATTCGACTCGTCGACTTCTAGAGGGCAGCCCTAGCAGGGATATATTAAACTGACCAAAAACACCCAAATTTGGCTCCCAGTGAGCCCTCCATTTAAAGGCCTAAGTAGTGGTTCTCCTATGGGATTTGCTCTAACACACTGGACTGCAGAATGTTGCATTATTCTGCTGGCCCGTATACATGACCTTGCATTTGCTATAGATGGCCCACATTTGTCACGTGATTGATAACGCATGGCAGGGATTCTATATATAGGACATAGTGAGCTTCACCCCTCAGTATTGATCTCCTGGGGAAATATAGGGGCTGTAAAAGCCCTTTACTGGGTCTTATGGTCGTAGCATCCCAGCAGCACTTCTCTTGTTCTTAATTTGATGGTTAAGCCGCAATAAAAATCCTCTAATAGGTATTCATTTTCATGTTTACAAGCACCTTGATGTACGTGTGTAACCCACGGCCATCAATATGCCTGGATAATGGTTCACCTCAACGCAGCCATTCAGCCAAATGATGAAGAAGGATATTAAGTCAGCTGCCTCTACAGATTGCTGATAAACTGTAGCCTCTGGCCTCTAAAATAGCCTCACACAGCAAATTTCTGACCCCGTTTAAAGGGGCAAGGGGAAATTTCTCCCAGAGCCATCGTTTCCAAGTCAGTTAAACATGAGAACCTGTCAGCAAAGCCAGTGTTTTCATTTCTCATCCCCTTTAACGGAGCCCATTACTGATTGGTTTTGCGGCCGGCCGTCGTGCCGACAGTCCTCTGTGGTTGGATGATATGAATCAGCCTGAATCAGCAAGAATGTTTGTGTCAGCAGAAGTGAAAGAGTTCTCAGTTCTCGAAGTTGGATGCACGCCTACGCTATCCCCTCAGGAGTCCATCCTGTTTGAGAAGCATGCAGAGCCTTTTAAAACAGGTTACCCCTGAGACTTGTTGTCTCCCCATGGCCCAGGAAACAAAGCCAGCATGACACTGAGCTAATCTACCCCTGCTTTGTTTTTTTTCCCTCTTCTTTTTGTAAAAGAAGACAGACAGATAAGGCACTGCAGGTAAGCGAGAGAGAGAGAGAGCGCATCATGTGCACCCTAAGGAAATTTGGTCGCTGGAATGGTCTGATTGCGGATGCTTGAAGAAAGATAACAGAATTGGGGCCACAGTGTGTAAGCTAGATTGAGAGATGAATAGTGACAGCAGGAGAGGTGCTTAGTTTGTCGTGACTGAAGCGTGTGGGAGCTGATAGACTGAAAGAGGTTATGGGTACAGTATATCAAAAGGAAACTGACCGGGGGAAATAAGTGGGACAGCTGCAAGCTATTGCATATGGCCAAAAGGAAAGAGACTGTAAATAAAATATATACTTTATTTCCACTGTACTTTTTGAAGGAAATGTTTTGTGATTAATTGCAATTGTTCATATGTGGATATACTGCCATTCATACGTCTGGAAGCACTTATCATATTAATCTTTTTCTGCAGGCCAATTAGTGGCCATTCTGTCATGGAACTCTTTAAACTTTCAGGGTTATTACATATCAAGGCTTATTATTCAGTAACTACATGGAACTACTATTATGGAGTCACTAAACACATTTATGGTTAGGACACCCAACACATGTAAAGTGCATCCAAGGGTGCATTTAACCCAGATATAACATGAGAATGTGGTGTTTATTTGAGAGCGAGATCTGAAGGAAAAAATAAGAGCTGATCAACAGAAATAGACTAACTTGCTAGGAATTCTGGGTAACTCCACCCTGTTTTCTCTTACTGCTCTTCTTTTTGAGTTTGTCATACTCACTAAAATAAGTACACTTGAATTTCCAAACAGATGGTACAAACAGTTTGTCTGGATGAAGTGATAACTTCAAATAACTGCAAAACAATAAGTAAATATTACTTGACCATTCAAGTACAAATAATGTCAGGGCTTTACAGCACCCTCCTTTTATCTGTCCAATATAAACAGATTAAAATAAATGAATTAGAATCTGTTTCAGACCAAAGCCTTTATGTGATAATGTTCTGTGAGGGAGATTTTAAAAACCAAAAACAATTCATTTACCTCTTATTACCTTAAGAATGATATTCACGTACATTGTCATTTTCACATATATGGATATTGTTCACGTACATATTAGCAGATACCAATAAATAAATATACAAAAGAATATAGAAATTAGGATTAAGTGTATATTGATTCCTGCTGTGGAGAAATCTGTATTGTTACGGATACAGTAAAATAAATACAATGCTTAGCATGTGTCTAATAGCTCAGCCTTATCTAAACTGTCTTAATATGTCATAAAATATTAGTGAAATCTGGTCCTGAAATATGACTGTTATCAAAATGTATATGATTTATAAGGTGCATTTCTAGTCATAATACGCTGTGATTATTTATTTATTGTAATTCCTTGATAATTTATCTGCCTCCAGATCTGGCCACTGGGTTTCAAATGTGAGGAACTTCATTTTCAGTTTTGTACATCTTTTCTTCCGAATTATTATACATAGTTTAATTATGCATAGATAATCTACATACTGTATGTAGATTATCTACACAGTTTATAGTTTTGTCATGTGTTTTACAGTGTCCTAAAATCTAGTTGAAATCTAAGCTGTATCTAAAATCTAAATTTCATTGTATACAAGTACAATGACAATAAAAGGATTCTGTTCTATTCTATTCTATTCTATTCTATTCTATTCTATTCTGTTCTGTTCTGAATTATAATATTGTCATATTGTAATTATTATATTGGAATGATTGCATGCATATATCTTAAAATATTGGTTTTATATTATTGAAAACTGTGATTCCAAATTCTACATAAAAGAATGGTGATATTTAGTGAAACCTTTTGTCTCAAATGTTGTTGTCTATGATTTATGATTGATAATTGGTAACGTAAACACGTGCATTAATGTTTGGATTAATTCTATGTTTCTCTTTTACGCCCCTGATTTTTCTGTCAGAACTGATGTCACCGCTATTACGTCCATGCTCCTGGCTGCTCCACACTATCCACCTCTACTGAATAATAATTACTAGTTTTCCATTACCTGTTAATCAGCGCCTGCTATATACTCCTCAGGCCTCGTCTCAGTGCCGTCCCATCACGCTCCTTTCACCGCTCTGACTCCTTCTGAGCATTCTTGTGAACCTTCACCATATTGAGGTTGGTCTCAAAGCTATTAATATTGAAGATGATGGGGAGGGTTTCACAGAGCCCTGCAGACGCAAGATGCTTTGGCTGCTCTGGCTCATGAAACGTGACTGTTTCTTTCATGTCCTGAAGTTTCTTGCAGCTAGAGAATCATCAGAATGCTCCAAAAATAAACAGCTCATGTCCTTTTTCCTGTAGCGATGGACGGATGGGATAAATGTTGAGGGTTTTCATGTTGAAACACCGTTTTCTGAGAGCGAAACTTATTCAGAGTGTCATTAGTAATGAAGGTGCAGTGGTGTGGGAGCATGCTAAGCTGAGTATGAATGCCTGGAGGCCTAACAGAGCTACCTGTTCTTAATTCCTAACTGTCAACTCTCATGGTTCACCCATGAGGCTTACTGTTTTTCCTACCTTTGCTGCTGTCTCATGGCAAACTCAGGAATCTCTGGGGTTTCCTCACACTCAGAACAAACTAACACAAAAAATCTGTTGTACAAAATGGCTGGTGCCCAAATGCCGCATTCAGCTTTACTGTACTGGGAACTCAAAACTGGGGAAGCACTGCAGGAAGTGTGTTGACAGGGTGAAAGGACTGCAGCGTTAGGGGCATCTGACATTAAAATCAAACTGTACACACAGAGTGAAAATGATACGCAGGGCTCCTCCATCAAGAGCATTGCTCCAAAAGCCAATATGGCTGCAAGTGAGCCTATAATGAGGGCTGAATTTCTACTCAGCAACATTGTGGCAGTAAACAGTGACATCCAATGTTTAGCAATTTAGCTGCTTCTCCAGAAATGCCCTGTTAAAAGTAAAGGTTCCTAAATGCACATATGGGGCTGGAAACTTTTAATAGCTGTACAACTTTTAAATAGAGTTATTTTACCCTCTGGGGTCTACAAACCCGCCCGCGTGTCCATTCGCTGTTTTGTGAATTCCGGAATTCATAATTTTCTGAATCTGTATAATCGGCCATTACGGTTCCACCATATCATGGGATCACATGTGACTCACCTCCACAGCTTGGAGGCTTTGAAGAGGAGTTATGAGATGTAAGTCATCTGCCTCTCACCATGTGTAATTGGTGGTTTTTGTGCTTGTCTACAGTTTGTATACAACCGACCGTTGGTCAGCAAGGGAATCAATAAGCAAATGCCCATCATGTAGGAAACCCTTTATTCTTCCTTTCAAACAACTCTGGAGACACATGTGAAATGGAGTGCAAAAAGTTTACAGCTGCTGAATTTGCTGCAGCAGTTTTGGAAAGTAGCAAGGTAAGTAATAATAATAATAATAATAATAATAATATACACTAACAATATAAACACTTACACTTTCTTGGAATTAATTTTAGGGAGGAATTAATTAATTAAATTTCTATATTAATAAAACTTCAAGATGTAAACTTTGCCATGCTGAGAGATTTGATGTTCTCCATCTTAGATAGAAACAACGCATTTAAAGTATTTATTATCTTTAAAAGCTACATGAATGTTACATTCTTAAAATGAGAATAAACAGTTATAAATATGCCACATGAGACACAATTTGGATAAAAAAGTTCGGCTGAAAAAAAAAAACCTTCAGTAACATTATTATGAGGCATTATAATGTGTTAAATGGCCTACATAATATCTTATAAAACCAGGCATACAATGGCACTGGGCCTCCATGTTTGCTAACGCAACATGCAAGACATCTTGGCATGGAGTTGTAGGGATCCTAATGGTGTCCTGCTGCCATTCTGACTCACTCCATGACAGTCTCGCACGACACCATTGCAGTCTTTGGTAACACTGACGTGGTGTTAAGGGCAGACGTTGTGAGACGTTGTGTGTGCATGTACCCCTGCGCTGTGTAGTCGTCTGCCAATGGTGCTGGCACTGACAGGATGACTCATGGAGGGCATCACTGCTTACTGAATGTCTGCAGTCGTGGCTGTTGGGTCAGTCAGGTACACCGATAAGACCCGTCATTGCCCACGTCACATGTTCTGCGGCGCGTGAAACTTGGATCATTTGCATGTCTCACAACGTCAAACTTAGCTACCAAGTTTCATTCCTGTCGGTTGATTCCTTCTGGGTGCAGCTATTTGTGCAACTGTTCTTTTGCTGATGAGTGTAGTTATAATTGCATGCATTACACTTTATGAAGCAAGAGTATATGACTTCATAAAATGAAGTTCTATAAGGCATTATAACATGTGTTCATAAGAACACTATAGACACTAATTGTACTGGAGCGGTTTTATGTTGTTTCTCCAGGCCTATAGGGGGCGCAGGTTTGCACAGTTCGCTATGTTGAGCAAATAGAAAAAATGAACAGGAAGGGTTTAGTTTTCTCATGAGGCAGGCGAAGCATGGTCAAGTCAAGTCAAGTCAAGTAGTTTTTTTTTTAATTGTCATTTCAACCATATACAGTGGTGTACAGTACACAGTGAAACGAAACAGCGTTCCTCCAGGACCAAGGTGCTACATAGAACAATAAATACAATAGATTTACAAGACAATTTACAAAATACAAAACAGCAAACAATAAATACAGGGAGGGAGCAGATAGCCCACTGGTAGTGGGAGCAGTAAAGTGCAGTTATGTCCATTTTTTTAAGATGAACATTGAACATTGGTGTGTCTCTACTCAAGCCATCCACTCCTTTCTGTCCCTTTGAGTGGCAATATGAGTAAGTTTGAAGTTTTATTTGATTGTCAGATAATATACATGTCATTGTTGAAGTAAATTTGGGAAGTTTTAATGTGCTGTATGTGTCAGTATAGTGAAGTCCAATTTGAGTTTGTGTAATGTGGCGGCTAAGTTGAAATTGGCCCTTTAATGCATCCTATACATAAAAGGAAATGTTTATTTGATTTAAGTGGACATATTATGATTTGTATACTGAGTATCTTTCTGTATTTTGCATTGTTTCAGTTTCACACCTTTTTTGCATTAAATTCTGTCCAAATACAACACGCGCCTGTTTCTTGGAGGAAGTAATGCAAAAGGGAGTTTAGCTGGCTGTGAATCTCAGTATAGGACACAGGGTCACATTGGGTGCAACAGTACACTAATGTTATAGGACTTACAGGACTTATGTTAGCTAAGCTAACATGAGATATATTCTTAAACAAGGAAGTGATGAAGATAACAAAGCATTTTAATATGAAGCAGATGGATAGTATGTTATGTGTAAGTGGCTTTAAAGGTAAATTTAAAAAGATATGAGAACATAGAGAAAATGGCTTTAAACTTCAGAAGGTCAACATTTAAAAAGGTTCCTCTTATGTCACATCACTTTCAAAAATAGCCCATCCAAATGTTCTTTAGGGAACCTAGAAGTGGTTGTGATAAAGCAGGTTGTGATAAAGCAGGTGAAGTGGTCTGTGGGCGTGTGCTCAGGGAGAGGCAGGTGGTCCTGTAACATTATATATAAGCGTACTAGTGGTATATTAAATATGTATTTATGTAAATATATGTATATTAATGTACACATACGGTACCAGGCACTTTTACAGCTCCCTTGTTCAAATTTGGACATAATTTGTCATTTAATTTCTTTAATCAGAAACCCAGTGAGCGGAGTCTGTGGAGAGTGGTTTGCTGTTTCGGATGAATCACGAAAAACTCTCAAAACTAAAGAGGCATCACATGAGTATTGCTCTTGTCTGAAAGCCAGTGGAGTATTTTTAGTGGGAACGTGATGGACAGCAGCTCCAAAATCACAGTCCTCATCTACCATGTATATTTCTACTCTTGAGCTGATTTTAGTTTTCTGCTGGGCCGCTTTGCTTTGTAGTACAGTAGAACAGGTTGAGAACCCCTGCCATAAAGAACCCATTTTTAACAATATCTAGATCAGCTCTGACCAAACAAGTCAACAAAGACAACAGTACAAGCAGTAGTATTTCCGTGTTTGATTAAATGAGGCTGACAGTTTTAACAAATTCCGAAGGTTTTCCACCCTCTTTTCCCTGTTTACATTATGCTAAGTAGTATGCAAATTTCCCAGCCCAAGTCAGTTAGTATTCTGTTTGTATGCCTCATCAGTTACTGCTTTTTTTATGTGTCCTTGAATATTGTTGCTGTTGTTCTAAATCCTGTGTCTCCAGATTAGTAATTTCATGTGAGAAGGAAAGAACGTTCTCAAGTTTACTGGGGACCTATTAAGCGTTTTCCTTTCCTTTAGTGTGTAGCCTTTTGTACACATAAATGGTCTACAAAACTCAAGGTACATGCTAGAAGGAGAAACTCTCTCCCACAGAAACCACTTATCTTAGCTGCCTGAAACACCTCCCTAGAATTCCAGCCCATTTCTCTGTTACAAGGTGATGTCATCTCGTAACACAGCTCTTATTGCCCGCCTACGGCAAGCTTGGCATGCCCTCACACATCACACAAAGTGCTAAAGTAGTAAAAACTGACTACTCTGTAATATCCGTCTGCAGTCTAGTTTGCAAAGTTGGGTTTATCACCTTATTCTGCCGAACTTTCAGATTCGGACTCTGGATCAAACTAATAAAGCAGAACCATCACCATTGTAAGAACAGCCACAGCAGTGTAGGAGTGGACTATTGTAGCAGGATGCTGCTCTGGGGGTTGGCCAATCAGAGCACACTGCGCCCATTAGGAGGCGGAGCTTATAGCATTTAGCATTTAAGGCTGACAATAGATGTACAAATGGAGAAAAACATTTAACATTAAATTTCAACATTATATTATTTCCTCTCATTTTGCACAATTGCTGATGGTCAGCTCATTATGAAATGTTCATATGTTAAATGGTGTTTTATATATAAATAAATTAATACAACATGGAAAAAATAGTTACAAGAGTTTGATGTGACAGTAATGACCCTATGTATTGCCATTGTGACTAGTAAACATCACAGGGCGCTCACATTTCACCTACAGTTCATCCTCTCTCCTCCGTCATAACTGAAGCTTGTAACGGGGCTCTGTGGACTCCTGAACACCTGGCTGTAGGCAGTGACAGCCTTTATTGCCACAGCAGTGACTCTATTCAAGCTTTCCACTGAGCGCACTCTAAGATTTCTTCAGCTAGAGCCCGATCTGGATTCACTAATCCCTCTTATTACAGCCAGACGTCAACTCTAGCTACTCCACGCAGGAGATGCATCCAAATCCGGCTCCCTCCCTACAGAGCAAGGCCTTCTCATGAATATACATATGTATTGAACCACAGAAAAACACCACACCACCTTACAGCACTGATGTCCTTTTCATGTTAGGTATGGGCATGAAAGCTACTGTCATGTATGGATGTCTTCCCAGGGTTTGTATGCCTTAGGAAGAGCATGTGGAAGCCTCTTGTTAAACAGCCTTTCTAACAGCCCTGCATGTGACCTTTTGGGTCAGTCCCTGATTTTGGTTGTTTTTGTTAGCTGGGCTTCAATTGATTGGGAGCTCATGTGTATTTTAGGGTGTTTTCCATAGCTGCTCTCCACGTTCTTGAACTCCCTGTGAACCGTGGCACTTATTCAATCTGTCCGATCGATACCGGAGAGTGGGCCCACTGTTCATTCAAGCAAGACGAGCTGGCCTAAAATAAAATGCTCCTTGTGTAATGTAGCGATTTTCTGGCACGGGGTCAGGGCATGTTTTTGGAAGCTGGTCCATTTTCCCATGTGTTTTTTTTTTCCGCCTTGGCATTTACAAAATATTTTTTTTCCTCCATACACACAAAACAACTGACAATTTCATTAAAAAAGACTTTGTCCATTATAATGAACATGCAGCGGTAGTTGTATTTCCTGTGGTGCCTGGTGCTGTCCGTCTCATGGGCTAAAACATATGAGAGGTGCCATTGGATAACTCATTGACAGTCAGGCGTACAGCAGACAGAATTGGATTTGGTACATTGCATTTATTAATTAAACGGTTAAATCCAGAGTTCTGGCCGCAGATCCCTTGGGGCTAAAGCAGTCTATGCTGTGATTTTGAATGAGCTACTTTGCTGGAAGAGTTGAGCAGGCTACGCTGGCTGGCTAACACTCAGTGGTGCAAGCAGAGGGCTATGTGTTATTTCACCTCTGCCAGAGCAGCTGTGCGGATAAAGCTGTCCGTGCAGAGAAGGCGTCGAAAGCAATCCGTATACGCGATGGTAATATTAGAGATGGCTGATATGAACTCAAATTAATTTTACACTTTCAGTCACAAATTATACATTAACACAATAAGTAAAAATAATATAATAACAGCATAATAAAGTACATATGTATAGTAAATAATACATGAATAATGAATAATAATGTGCACTAATAATTAATAATAATACTAATATTACTACTACTACTAATAATAATAATAAGAAGAAGAATATACACTAACAATATAAATTGTTAAAATAAGTGTTACACTTTCTAAGAATCCATTTTAGGGAGGAATTAATTAATTCAATTTATGCATAAATAAACTGTTAAGACATAATAGTGGTGGTGATAGAAACAAGACATGTCCTATGAATCCTGTATTCATAATGCATTATAATGTATTATGTATTAAAATGTATTATATGCCATACACAATACTTTCTAAAACAAGGCATAAGCTTGTATAATAGTTTAATTATTTAAATAGTTATAATTGCATGCATAACACTATAAAGCAAGAGTATATGCCTTCATAAAGTCAGGTTCCATAACACATTATAATATCTGTTCATAAGAACACTGTAGACACCAACGTTATAGGACTTACAGGACTTACAAGAAGGGATTAGCATAGCCAGCTTGAACAAAGCTAAGATAATGTTAGCTAGATTCTTAAACAAGGCAGCTGTTATGTACTGTTGTTATATGCTGGGTTAGATAGATTAGCTGTCTGTGCCCGTAATCATTTAGCTTTGATTGCTAACTGCTGACAGTCTAGCACTTATAGCCGCCTAGCCTAGCATTACAGTTTCCAGAACAGTAAAAAAAAACCCTTCAATTTCACATTACATATTGAATAAAAAGAAAGTTATGCAGCTTTCAAAAACAAATTATTTTTAAAAAGAATTGAATGCACTTTCATTCCCACCAAAAGCTGTTGTTCTCCCACTCCATGCAGAACCTTCTCCAATGTCCTAGAAGTGATTATGGTCAACAAATGTGTATCTGACTGTATGTCTGGGTCTGATTTGATGCAGGAAATACACCAAAAGCTTGTTATAGGGTGTTATAGTGCATTACAGCGTTTATGTTTACAATGTTCTCGTAAACAGATGTTATAAAGTCACAAAGTCATATTTTCTTATTTTATAAACTGTTATGTATTTATCCTGATAGCTAAAGAATGGTGGACCGCTGTTGGCTTGCTAGCAACAAAGGCTGGTGGTCCACCCGCAATTTGCTCAGTGTTTTCCAGGCGGTCCACCCGTGGTTAAGCAGTATTAAAGGCAATTCTACTTCTACTTCTCAAATGATTTAACACTGACAGTCCAATTCATTTACTTTTCCTTCTGGTCTTTCTTTCATTATTCTTTATAATGGAGTTTTTTAAACAGTCCTTATTAGTGTCAGCGACATTTTCATTGAAACCATCATCATTATTTCTTTTCTCTCAGTTGTTTGTAATATTTGTCTTAGTTTATTTTCCAAAATAAAAGTCTCTGTGCATTTAAAATCCATTTGAGGAGTTTAAAATCTAGTTGAGTCTTGTATGCAAGACAATCGTTTGGGTGGTGCGAAGGCGGACCAGCACTGGCAAACAGTCAACGGGGTGCCGACCTTATCAAGCCAGTGGACTATCTGTGTATGTACTTGCAAGCGATCAGACAAGCTTATGGCAGGTATTATGAGGCTTAATCTATGCTATATAATGCCTTATAGAAGCATTTATAATGCATTGTGAATACAGCGTTCATAGGAGAGGCACATTTTACGGAATTCTAAGAAATTCTATGGAATCCTAAGGTAAAATACTATTTACCACTATTTCAGTAATATTCCGTATGATAAATCAGAAGGCACATGTAGATTCACTGGCGGCTTTGGATAGTAGCTGTATTTGTGTTGTAGACATTGAGACTGGTTCCCATCACAAGCTGGTGTGGTGGAGCTTTTCACAGCAGTCATGCAGAATTATTTCAATATATAATCTGACATGTATTTATGCTGTTTGATTTGCCTTGTGGTTGGGCTTACCATGACACTGACATACCTGTATTCCTCATCATTACCAGTATACCTCCAACCCCTAGGTAGTATGGTTTTACACTCATTTGAGTACTGAATGCAGAGAGGAATTCATTACCCCACATGCCTAAATGTCTCTTAAAGCTGCTGGAACACTATCACTGTAAGCACCTGGCGAGATATTGAGGCACGGTGCAGATTGATGATGCTGAGGAAGAAAAGGTGAGAGCAGGCGAGCTAGTAGTGAGGAGGGATGCTCTCAGTAAGAGAGAAAGAACAGTGCTGAACTAAAGCTATCCATCTCACTCAGCGTCGAGGACATTGCTATGCATGAAAGGGGAAACCCTCTCAACAGGGTCTTGGGAAAACACGCCTTTCTCAGCAGTTCCCTTTTTTTTAATCTAGCTGGAGGGCTGTGTTGATATTCTGATACACTACGGCCGGAGATCTGTGACTTCTCCCCCTGTGTCTGACATTTCACTTGCTGGTGTCCAAAGCACTGCAGCTGTACGCTCGCTGATGTCTCAAGGCAGTGCACATAGAGTGAAGAACAAACAGAGCACAGTTACAGTAGAGGAGCGAACCCTCTCTCACTCTCTCTGCCTCTCTTCCTGTATCTCTCTGTTCTCTGAACCTATACGTATCACACCTATATGTACTGTATGCACCAATCAGGCATAACACTATGACCACCTCAGTGTATCCACTTACTGTATAGGTGCACCTTGTAGTTCTACAGTTACAGGCTGTAGTCCATCTGTTTCTCTGCGTACTTTGTTAGCCCCATCACCTTTTTTTTCAATGGTCAGGACCCCCACAGGACCATCACAGAGCAGGTATTATGTGGGTGGTGGATCATTCTCAGCACTGCAGTGACACTGACGTGATGGTGGTGGTGCTACAAGCTACACCTATGTGGTATGTGGAGCTGATAAAATGGATAAGAGATAGAAGGTAGATACACTGAGGTGGTCATGCCCTGATGTGCACAGAAGAATACTCTCACTGCAATGAAATGACACCATGACAGGTGACATCATCTTAAATGTAGTCAGCATTTCTTGTTATAAGAAGCTGTGAGAACTGTATAGAAACTGTTTTCAGACATACAGCTCTGGAAAAATTTAAGAGACCACCTCAAAATGATCAGTTTCTCTAGTTTTACAGTTTCTGGGTTTGTGTTTGACCAAAATGAGCAGTTTTGTTTTATTCTATACACTACTGGAAACACGTCTCCCCAATTCCAGATCAAATGTCGTATTTTAGATCTGTGTATTTAGAAAATCACTAATGACCCTCCAGAAGCCTGTTTTTTGAACCATGCCTGCTGTGCATTTCACCCCAGCCACCGCTCGCCAGTCTTTCTGTAGGTCACTTGAGGTCATCTTATGGTGGTTAAGTGACATTCAAATGAGGTGGTGCTCATCACGGTCAGTAGAGAGTGGTTTTGGCCCTCTGCCAGTCTGTAGATGTGTTGTCCTGTGTGTTTGCTGCTTGACCTTGGTCTTATGAACCAGACGCTCACTGTATCTGCCAGTAAAGCTAGAACCGAACCTTCTGTTCCTCACTAAGAACCTGCTGTACATGTGGAGATGCTGATTTAAGAGGAAACTGGAGTGGGCTCTTATTTATTTCCAGAGCTGTATATTAATTGTTTGCATGATCATATGTAGTGAAATTAACTTTGAAAAAATTTGAAATTTGATTAAAAAAAATTATGCTTGGAAATAAGCCAGCGGAGTGCACTGGTAAAATAGCTTAACATAGTTATTCAACGGCTTAAACAGCCATAGCATTATAATGCGAATCTTATGAGAAATATCAATATTAATGTAAGTCAATGGAACCAGACTTTTTTCTGAGCCATTTTGGGTCATTTCTGTTGCCCCTTTGATCTTGAAATTCTCACACAGTGTAAACAGCAGCTGCTGTGTTGAAATGATGCATAAAAGTAAAAGTCAACAAAAATGGAGATACTGGAGATAATGGAGATGTTTTTCTTTGGACAGCGAGAATATACCTTATCTGTTACTCACATTCCAGCTAGACAGAGTAAACCTACTACGGATAAAATAATGCTTGCACTGACCTGTATAACTATGTGCATAATTAAAGTGCTAGTGTTCAGAGGCACAGAAAGGTCACTGTACCACTGACATGGCAAATGATATCCCGCAACGTTAAAGTCGTGATTATGAACTCAAAATATGAATAAACCATGGAATGTAATTGTATGTCTGCTCTTTATTTTGTTCATGAATTAACCACCAAATAAATCAGCAATTTTATTCATATTTCTGTTTGTCACACCTCCAGTCATGCTTACGGCATCCACGGACTCTCTGAACTCCATTTCCCAGAACCCCCTCCAGTCACATGCCTCCGTCACATGCTCTTCCTCGTCCAATCACAGACCATTTCCGAAAAGCTCTTCATCGAAGTACTGATTGTTCACACCTGAGCCTCATTTCTCCTGTTTGTATATATATACTCCTCAGTTTGTACTAGTCTCTACCTAGTATTGCCATCGCTCGTACGTTGCTCACTTAGTGTGCGCCGCTCTGTTGCATTTCTGATTTTTGACTTGTTTATGTTTTTATGGTTTGCTCTTTTCTTCAGCCTTTTGGATTTATTAGCCTGTTCATTCTGCCTTTGGTTACCAACCCTTGCCTGTCTTTGTTCTCTGCTGTCACTTTGCCCATGAGTCTGTTTACATGTCTTCTGGTTTTGACCTGGCCTGTTTTTGTGACTCTGGCTCTGGACTGCCCTATTTGTTATTAAAGCCCTATTCTCTTTTAATATCTGCGAGCGCTTGGTTAGTCACAGCCGTGTTGCAGTTTAATGGAGCAATTTGTAAGATGATGCATCCTGTTGAATTCATACTTCAAGTAAATAGGGGGCAACATATCACCAGAAAGTTGTGGTGCCCACCCCTATTCTAAGAAAGTAAAAGCACATCCCTCCTCCTCATTGGCATTAACAGTTGTTTACTTACCAGTATCAAGCTTCATCCCTTTATTCACCATCTTTCATTGGCTGTCTGTCCTTAAATGATCTAACCAGGAGCAGGACCTTCAACATGATAGACAAGAGGTTAGAATAAGCTATTGGGGCCGCAGTGCTACTTCTTCATGCTCTCTTTATAAACTGATTCAACTCAACACCACAGTGACTCTCTATATCCTCTTGAGGTATAAAGTGGTGGTGTGAGACAGGACAGGCTGGGGGGTAGCTGGTTAACATATCTGCCACAGGATATAGACAGCTTTGACATACCATCAAAACTGTTATTTCTTCACATTCTGTTGATCATTTTAGTGAATTTTGAATGTTTTAAACTAACAAATCTTACAAATTGTGGCCTTAAATTGTAAAAGTGTGTATGTGAAAATGATAAAATGTTTTTTTTGGTCAGTGGTGTTACATAAACACAAGACCATATACCAAAATATATTATGCAAAACGTAAAACGTGTAAAGAAAATAAAAAAAAATAATTGCACCTATTCTGTTTATGGATATTGTTAAGGAAGGAAGACTCAGAAAGTCACAGTTAGAATTTGAGATTTCTCATAAATCTGTTCATAAGTCATTCACCGAGATTGTGTCAGTGGTGTTACTCTTAAAGTCATTTTAAATAAAATAAAAATTGAAATAAAACAACAACGTGAATTCAATATTTCTACTTCTCCATATACAATAATAGTAACTTGACTGACGTGGCAGCAGACTGTACTTTAGAAAAGCTCAGATTTTAGATACAGTATTTTATTGGTGATACAACTTTTACTGACGCTGTTCCATATAAAAGATGATGCACATGCGAATAAAACATTTGTACGTCATTTGTCACCACAGTGGTAAAATGACATATGGTTCGGGTCACAGAGTTTGACTGATGTAGGCCATAATGGTCAATATATTGCATTCTAGCTTGAAAAAACTGCTTGTGGACTTTTTCCCTGCATTGTACAGCATTCTGGACTTGTTCCTGGCTACCTCTCTTATGATTTTCTCTTATGGTTTTCTTATGCTATCGCTCTTCTTATGATTTTTGCTCTGGTAACAAGTGTGAAATACAAATATTACTGGCTTCCCTGCTACATTAGCAGTAGTGTGTTCCTCTGTGGACTGGACGCTTCCTTTGAAAAGAAGTCGCGGGCTCACCTTGTGTATCCGCTTGCCCTAACTCCCCTTCAAATAATTTTCAGAAGCAATATTCAGATAGCCATTTTGGCACGCCAGGGAATCAAGCTTTGAGGTAATTACAATTCCTGAAGACGATGTTGGCAATCAGAGCAACAGTAGCCGCACCTGCTCACTGCACATCCACAGCACAGCGTGGAGAAGCGATTTCTCTGCCACTCTCAATGCTCCCTCTCTCTCATCAAAGGCCCAGAGAGCAGACCTGTCTCTGATTTCATGTTTAGGATACGTTTGCCACCTTCTCTCATCAAGAGCTGCTTTACATTGCCACGTTTGATAGTTCAGTCAAGACCCAGCCCACACGAAGTCAAGTGTGAGGAGCACGTAGGTAGTTTTGGTTCAAAAGCTTGCCATGTTTACTCCCTTTATATGAAAAGTGCCGAGCATGCTCTTAAAAACCCGGCTCCTCCGAGGGGCTTCAGTAAAAGCAATGGTTATATAAGGAATCATGACGACTCACAGATCTGTTTGAATGCTTAAAAGCTTTTTTCCAGTTTAGATTATGCTCATAATTATGCTATATGACCCTCTGCACAGTTCTAATGACCAGTGGTTACATTGTCTATGCAAGATATGATACATTACCTTCCAAAAGTTTGGAATTACTAATGTTGTTCTAGATACATGCACATGTAAACCGAAAAATCCATTTGGTCCGAGCTGAATTAAAGGTGCAATAAGCAATTCTAGAGAGAACAATTGTTGATATTTCAACTCAACAGCATCAAAAATCCACCTCCCTTCAGTGCTCCTTCAGAACCTTAAGGTTAAAGGTTAGCAAACTGTTGCTACAATTGCCGCTAACCAGTCGCTGATACAAACATGAGCAACCAACACAAAACAACACTCACTTGTTGGTACTGTCAGCAGCTTCATGTTCTAATTTTCCTGTTCCACCTTAAATAGCGCAGCAGTTAAATGGTGTCTCCAGGTGCCAGAATGGAACTGGGGCACCATTTAAAGTGGAACAGAAATTTGAGCTCAACTTCTATCCACCATTGAAACACCGTTCTGCCATTCTGTCTCTATCTGAATCATTGTTCTTCAGGTCGTCTCCTCCTTGGCTCTTTCTCTGCCATTTCTCCTTCTTGACAATGGGTGGAGTTCAGCACATAGCCCCTCCCCTTCCCCTGCCCTTTGTGTGAGCAATAACTCCCCCTGTTGCTGATTGGCTGAAGGAGAGTTGTGTCCCCATCCGAGCCACTTAGTTTATTTCCCATTTACAGAGCCAGGGCTGAGTAACAGCACGCACATGGAACGGATTAACATTGCTCACTGCGCCTACCATCAGGAACCTGTAGTTCTTTAAAGAACCTTTTAACAATGGTTCTATATAACATCCCAAAGGGTTCCATGTCATAAAACCTTCTTTTGGTATATAGAGAATTATTTTGGCTAAGGCTGTACGGGGAAGAAAACAAGGTAGCATGCACTGTGTTGACACAGGAAGTGTAGGAAATTGGCAGCGTATTGCCAGTAATCCACTGAAGCAGGCTCTTAAAATGCTAAGGAAGATTCGAAGATGTATCACAAATGTGCTTAGAGTGATTAGATGAGCCATTTTTATGTTTGTACGAACGCAAGCTTTCCCCAAACCACTGCAGGAGAAGGAGGATGAACTGTGTGGCTTCAAATTCCACATGTAATACCTCCTGATCTGAGGGGGGGAGTTCAGCAGGAGACCGAGACTGGGCATTAAACTGCAGAAAAGCAGCAGCTTAGAAGATAAACTACTAAACATTCACATCAATATACCTCCCTCTCGCATCCCCCACGCTGGATTGAGCTTATTCACTGTACATGTCATTTTTCAAGGTTTAAATGGTTTACACAGAGTTAGAGAAAGCATTTGTGTGTGTGTGTGTGTGTGTGTGTCGGGGGTGGTAATAGATTGAAAGCTATTGTTGTGGTTGTCTTATGAAAAACCACACTTCTAAAATGTCACCATAATGTTACATGCAGGGAACGTACAAAGCCTGCCTTTCTGGCATGTGTGCTGCCTGGGGGCAAGCTGGGATTGTCATCCTGGATCTAGACAAATTTCCTGACCAAATGAACAGGTAATGTGATTATTTGTGGATATGATTTTTAACAATGGCTTTTAGACTGAATGTACATTAAAGCTAGAGGATATTCAACGCCTGCTAGTGTGAGTGATGAGCCATTTTGACCTTACTGTCCAAATCTTTATGTGCATCCCACCCATCAAATAAAATCATATACTTATTGAGTAACTCTTAACTCTCTGTATCATATGCATTTCTTATATATACACCAACTGGCCACTTCATTAGGTATACCTCCTTGTATCTACACTACATTGTTCATTTTATCAGCTCTACTTACCTTATAGGAGCACTTTGTAGTTCTACAATTACATATATACTTTGTTACCCTGTTCTTCAATGGTCAGGACCCCCACAGGACCACCATAGTATTATGTGGGTGGTGGATCATTCTCAGCACTGCAGTGACACTGACATGGTTGTGTGTCAGTGACACAGCAGTGCTGCTGGAGTGTTTAAACACCTCAGTGTCACTGCTGGACTGAGAATAGTCCACCAACTAAAACTATCCAGTCCTGTGGGCAGCGTCCTGTGGGCAGCATCCTGTGACCACTGATGAGGAGGGACTAGAAGATGACCAACACAAACTCTGCAGCAGCAGATGAGCTATCGTCTCTGACTTTACAAGGTAGCAAGGTATGAGTGTCTAATAGGCAAGGCAAGGCAAGGCAAGTTTATTTGTATAGCACCTTTCATACACAAGGGCAATTCAAAGTGCTTTACATAAAAGGGTGAAGATACAAAGAAAAACAAAATAAAAGCAAAATAAATAATTTAAAAATCATTAAAATATAATCATAATTCCTTTAAAAATCATTAAAACATAATCATAAAAATCATTAATAAAATGACATTTTAAAAGAAATAAAAGTAAGCACAAGAAT
Source organism: Semaprochilodus insignis (assembly GCA_034552555.1). Taxonomy (NCBI): domain Eukaryota; kingdom Metazoa; phylum Chordata; class Actinopteri; order Characiformes; family Prochilodontidae; genus Semaprochilodus; species Semaprochilodus insignis. Next base: position 29,270,088 of record CM067483.1, on the reverse strand, counting down.
AAGAAAAAGTGCCATTACAGGAGACTAACAGCGTTTTAAACTGAGCTGAAAGCCTGATCAAACAGGAATGTTTTCAGCCTTGATTTAAAAGTATCTACTGTTGGGGCTTTTCTAATACTCTCTGTCAGCTGATTCCATTTAACAGCAGCTTAGTAGCTAAACGCTGCCTCTCCATGTTTAGTCTTTACCTTAGGCAAGACTAACTGACCTGTTCCTAATGATCTGAGAGCTCTGCTCGGCTCATACTGCTGCATCATATCAGATAAATATGCTGGTCCTGAGCCACTGAGACATTTATAGACCAGTAATAGGAATTTAAAGTCTATTCTGTAGCAGACTGGTATCCAGTGTAGTGATTTATAGAGTAGACAGTGAGTGGATGCACTGGACACACTCCACCAGCACTGCTGTGTCTGATCCACACACACCACCACCTCAGTGTCACCACAGTGCTAAGAATGATCCACCACCCACATAATACCTGCTTTGTGGTGGTCCTGTGGGGGTCCTGACCATTGAAGAACAGGATAAACAAGTATGCAGTGAAGCAGATGGACTACAGGATCATTTAGAATCAGGGTTTGATTTGGTCTCGAAGGTGAATACTGAGTTCTGTAGAAACTTATACAGTGAGTGTGGTGACCTACCTGCTTCTACAGGGCTGCAATCAGCCACATATATTCTCCAGTCAGAGGATTCTGGCACATGGTTTAAAACCCTTGGCCAATATAACATGGCCTGGTAACACAGTTAGGTGAGGCTCTAACTTTAAATCAATTTGAGTGAACTCATGTTCGGTGGTCATAATTCATGGTTCAATAGGACAAAGTTCAAGGGGGTTTCATAAATGTATGCCATTTTCCATTAAATGGAATTTGATTCTTTTCATCATCATGGCCGTGCAGCATATAATCTAAGGAATTTAGCTTGTAATTGTACTCTACCTTTGTGTTATTTTGGGAGATATCATTTGTTTACTGTGATCTGTTGAATGCTGTGCTAATTGTGCTTTTGAACAGACTGGTTGTGATAGGGTTCAGTTGGTTTTGTGCTGTTTATCTGTGGGTTGATGTGCTTGGTGCCACTGTTCAGCTGTTTTGTCAGATGTTTTCATCATGTGCGTCATTTTGTCTGCTGTTTTGTCCATCATTTTAAATACATAACATCTGTAAAACAACGTGCATAAAAATAACTGGCACTCTCATTTGGCAAACCACACCACTCCTCTGCTCATGAACATTTTGTGGGGTAAATCAAAGTTGCCTAAAACAAAAGCAGAAGGCCTCCAGAGCTTGATCAGATTGGCCAGGTTTTTCCCTCACACTACCAAATCATCCATGCCGTCACTTGCTCAATCTCAAGTATCTGACCTGCAATGTCACTTCCGATTGTTAAAATTTGTCAGATGAATTACAGTTGGGCTGCAAATCATTCAGTGTATGCTAAGAGTTGCAAAGACTAGTCGGCTTTTCGTTGACTAGTTGCTGATCACACCGCTTGTTTCCTGAAGAGACTGAGTGTTTGTTGGAGAGGACACATCAAGCTCTACGACCTGTGAGGTTTGGCTTCATTCCAGCAGTTCTCCACCCATGTACAGCACTTCAGAGATCAGATATTGAATGTTGTTATCTCAGGTTTCCCGAAATCCATCATTAAAAGTCATGTGTCGTTGAGAGAGGGGGCATAATGCCCTGACCCAACTGCGCAATTCTTTGATACAAGAGTGTCTGAACATTGATGTGGCTTACATCTACAAACTTGTCCAGCCAATGCCAAATCTGGTCACAGCTGTTATTTGTGCTCATGGAGGTATTACACGCTATTATGTATGTTTCAGTCACAGGTGACTCATTTTTGTCTGATGAGCTTAACATCGGACCCTCAACATCACCAACATTGTTTCATCATTATTTTGTCATGAGTCTGTTGCTTTACATCATGATGATTGATGGTTGTTTAAGAAGTAATGCAGTGTGTCCCCAGCAAACCCCCAAGGAGGAGATCACACTTATTGATGCATAAGAAACAATCATGAATAGCATCATGTCTGGCATCCAGCACTTGGCTTCTTGTGATGCTGAGGATTTACTATGGTATCAAGTAGCTTCTGGTTCTGTTTCTTGTAGAGCTGTCCATTAGATTTACTAAGGGCACTGCCTGTAATGGCCATTGATTGAATGTAGACGGGCCGCAAATGGAAATGCAACCTTCTTTATCATTTTCTGACACAGGCCGAGAGGAACGTGTCACTACATAAGACTGGCCTCTTAATGAGTTTTATATATCATAAGTGCCATTCATATATCAATTTATTTCTGCATTAAAGATGGGAAGGGAATGGTGTGTTTACTGCCTGGTCATGCAGTGGTCTGTAGCCTAGGCCTTCTGTCCAAGGTTCACCAACACCTCTTTAATTAAACAGAAAAAAAACCCAGACATTTTAATTTTAGTATTTCTTATTATTGTATTTTTTTTCCCAAATTTGTTATTGTATATTATCTCATTTTTATCTTTTTTTTATTTAATTTTTATTTTTTGTCTGTCTGTGTTAATTTTGGTTTACCTATTTATCCTATGTATGTTGCAATCATATGAATTAGTTTATTATATTGATTTTATTCATTTATTTTTCTCCTTAATTAATTCAATCTAAATTGTTCTCTTCATTCTTTTACCATTCATCTTGTTTGGGTTTATTGTCAATTTGCTCTACATGGAGTTTTCCTGAAATTCGTCAGTCCCTTAGGATGGAAATGCACGGCTACTTTGAAAATGAGGGTCACCCTTAATGTATTTCCGAGTGAAAATAAAGGTTGATTGATTGATTGATTGATGGTTTGAAAAATGTCAAATATAACTGATATTACTGAGCTTGAACTTGAATTCTCACACTTTTAGAGTACTCAATAATACACATCGCAATAGTTTTCGAAGATCATAGTGACAAATAGGGCATACAGTGCTTCTGAATGTTACAGTTAATATCTATATACCCTTAAAATGACACATAACATATTTTTCTAGTATTAGGGGTGGGTTCATTTCATATCATTATTTTGATAAATTTCACTACATCACAACGATGGATATCATCATTAATTTAATTCATATGTATAACTGGAAAGAAAGTATAATTAGTTCTGTTTAATGGCATATAGTTCAGATCAATATGTGAAATGTTGAATAAAAACAATGATTTTGTACATATAGAAATTCTTGTGTGGCATAGTTGATTCATTTTTGTCTACTCCACCTTATCAAACCTCAGGAAAAGGAAATGTGGTGATGCATATTGTGTATCATACTGTATTTCTGCCATACCGCCCACCCCTACTTGCCGTAGTATCTTGAACTGCCATAACCAGAGGTATAATATCAGAGACCATGAATGCGCCAAAACTGAAGCATTTCCCACATTACATGCAGTTCTTTGGATTTAAATGATCATCGAAAAGCAACAGAAGCTGTAGGTTCCTCGAGTCACTAATAGCGTAGCTTCGGTTCTCATTAGCATGCTGTCTGCTTTGGGCAGGGGAAATGCTCAGGTCCCATAAGACCTCGCATAGCTTTAAATTCCAGGCAATGCTACATCTCCTGGATACCAAAATCAGCAGGTAAAGAGGTAAGTACATTCTGTTTTGACATCAGGTTTAGACCTAAAAACAAGACGCTGCATCATTTTTTATCAGGCCTGTGGAGTGAAACGGACCACTCAGGTTCATCTTTTATAGAATATCTTCAAGAAAGGTTTAAAAGTAGGCACTTTCCTGGTTGTGCAACTGTCACAGCTTTCCACAGATGTCTGTACGAAGGGTAGGAGGTCATATAGATTGGGCAGGACTTTCTCCTGACAGAAAGGAAAGTGTTCACAGCCAAAGAGATACCACTGCATTCAGTTCCAGAGTGAAATCTGCAAGGATATAAACCCAGGCAACCTTGTAAAACAACCTTGTAAAACAACCTTTTCAAAGCCTCTGTTTCAAAGACTTACATAACACTTAGTTCTGTCCATGACAGTTTGTTGTTTGGGTAACATTTTACAAGAGCCCTGCTACATACACTGCAGAAAATACTATCCCGGCAAGTGAAAAAAAGCTTAATTGCAATCAATATTTAGAATTTAGAGCCAGTGTGCCATTTGTGCTTGCACACAGGGGAAGTGGTCTTCTGCATTTAACCCATTTGTGAAATGAAACACCCACATACACACACATTAGGGTGCACACTCACTAGGGGGCAGTGAGCACAGTTGCTCAGAATGGTACGCAGCCTTATCCATGGTGCCCAGGGAGCAGTTAGGGGTTAGCCAGCCCGTAACTGCCCCCGATATACACTCATCATCAAAAGAATAGTTGCACAAATAGTTGTACCCAGAAGGAATCAACCGACAGAAATGAAACTTGGTGGGTAGATTTGACATTGTGAGACATGTGAAGATGCGACGTAAGCAAGGACAGACCTTAATGCTGTAAGGCAGTGATGCCCTCAATGAGTCATCCTGTTAGTTCCGGCACCATTGGCAACACCATTGGCTGCCCGACGCAGGACTACATGCACGCAGACCACTATGACGACTGCCCTTAACACCACGTCAATGTCGCCAAAGACTGCAACGGTGGCGTGCCGGACTGTCATGGAGTGACTCAGAAGGGCAGCGGGTCATCTTCAGTGACGAGTCCCGCTTTTGTCTTGGTGGAGAAGACTAACGAATCTGTGTGTGGAGGCACCGTAGTCAGCGCCAAAATGAACAGTTTGTTGTCACGTGTCACTCGTCCAGAAGGCCTGGTGTTACTTCACCTCCACCCCTACCACAAAATCTGCAGGAACTGTGTGAGAATATTCAAGCTGCATGGGATGGATTATCACAGGACACCATTAGGAACCACTACATGCCAAGCCATCTGGCATGTTGTGTATGTGTAGCTCAAGAAATATTGCCCCTATCAGTCCAAATATATCATAATTTATTGTTCCTGGTAACCTTATCCTTCCTTCCCAAAAGCATTGCAGTCCAACACTTCCTTCTGGGTGCAACTCTACTTTTGATGATGAGTGTATGTAATTTTGCTCATGTCGAGATTGTTGTAATCCTATTAGAAGAACATTTAATTTATTCCTAGACAGTTTACTTGTTTTGAGTAATTGTCTCAAATAAAATGATTACTGTATTGCAACTAATTTAGCTTATTTTAAGAAACTTGCTCATACAGTGCAATGGCTTGACAAGATGCCATTTTTTGCTAACATAACACTGACATAACCCTGCTATAAACCTGTTGTGGCAGACGTTCAGTAATATAAGAGGATAATTGTACCATTTAAACTGCATTACCAAAGCTAAAATGACACAAATCATGTATCCCTTCTTTGCTTTACTCCAATAAGAAACCGCTGAGAGCTGATCAGAACAAACTGTCTTCTTCACCACAAAGGCTTGATCGACTCATGACGCATGTGGTTCATTCATGTGACATCATTGCTTAGGTGATGCGCATGCAGGTTGCTTCACATTAATGACAGATTTGGGTCCCTACTACTCGAATGTGAAGTCCGCATGAAAGATGGGATCTGAGCAAAGGAACTGGAACTGAGCAATGAGGCTTGTAATGTGATCACAGCTTAATTGTCATGACACATGTCATCAAGTTTAATGTCATGATGGCTAACTAGAGTACACTTAGAGAAAATTAGCGTGTGACATAAGCTGTCATGACTTATTATTAGTAATGGTAACATGACACTATTACTGAATTACTGAGATAAATCTGTTCAGTCCATTACAGAACATGATCTGCTGTTGCATGTTCATGGCATGGTTATGAAAGTGTTATGCAGCAGGGTTTAAGTGGCCTTGGTTTTTACTGGTTGACTACTGAGCTCGTATGTTGTATTAGTATCTCAGTTCACTAATAAATCTGCTTTGAAATGGTGGAATTGAATCGCTGTAGGGAAAAAGCTTGCTCCTTCTCTGAAGATGTTCTCAACTTACACCAGGTTCATTATTATAGCCCGTCAATATAGTACAGATGTACGTAATTACGTTACATTGATTCCGTTTTCTATATTTCGTTTTCGATATTTTTCAGGACGTGCCTCTGGCAACCAATTTGCTGTAATTGTACACTAATGCAGGATACAATATACAATAATATACCGATTTCTTGAATTACACTACGTTACTGTAGGTTCATATGAATTCTGAGAGCTATTGTCTGTATCAGTAAAATGCTATAAACATGTCGTGGCACATGCCCAAAGGGGAGTTCTCAGGGCCTTCTAGGCCTTCAGAGGCCTAATTTACATTTTACACTTACCGTATGTAGCAGACGCTCCAGAGTAGAGCTTGATCATTTCTTGCACAGGTAAAAGCAGTATTCAAAGTCTTGCCCAAGGACTCTTGGTATAGTGTAGGGTGCTAACCAAAGAAGGGGATCGAACCCCAATCTACAGTGTTGGAGATGGAGGTGTTAACCACTACACAATTCCAACGCTAAACCAAATAATTTCTGGGAACTGAAAATACATGTTTGTAACTACTAGATTTAATAGAAACATGCCTTCTAAAAATCTATAAGAATTACAATACTACTCTTCCCTCTGTCATTCTGAGCCTTCTGGATGTGCTAGATACATCACTGACTGTGAATATGTATGGCAGGCTGCTGGCGAGTTGTTAGAAAAGGAAAACAGCAGCGGCAGCTTTTTAACAGGGTTCTCTTGTGGATAAGTCACAGGCAAACTTGTGCTGAAATGTCTTCAGATGCTGCAGGTAGAACATAGGATCTCTTTTTGACCAGCCAAGAACTGCCCATGCAAATCGGCATTAGTTTAGCACTTACAAACTGCTTGGTATGCTATAGGGGCACTAGCAGAAACTAGCATTATCCTAGACATTTTGTGGCTCAAACTGTGAAGGTCCTAATAGTTATGGTTCAACACTGCAGATGTCATATATTCTCAAGAGTCTCACAAGTCTCTGACTAGGAATACCGTTGTTATCCATAGAAGAACAAGTATCTCCAAAATGGCAAGAGAGATACAGGAGATAATAATTCTAATGTGAGTCAACGGAACCATGGCCATTCATCGTGAAACTGTCACACAGTGTAAACAGCAGCTGCTGTGTTCAAGTGATGCATAAAGAATTCGACAAAATTGGAGATACATGTTTTGGACAGCAACAATATGCTTGATAATGTAGCACTGTCATATTAGCATTACCGGTAATTGTCATGACAGATGTCATGATGCCACTGCAAAAACTGATGGCGTGTGACATAAGCTGTCATGATGTCAAAAATTATGACAGCTGTTATGACAATAACCTGGAAGGGCATCATGGCACTGTTAATGTGCTATTACATGTTTATGGCATGGTTATATCAGTGTTATGTAGCAGGGTTCAGGCAAAGTGTTGGTTTCTGAACTATTGCCATTGTTATTGATCTCTCTCTTGAATGCATCAGCTTTTCTTGTGAAAAGGTTTTGTGGAAAATGTTGAAGCTAGCAAATCTATAATTGCATCGCTACATGGGTATCCACACTGTGATTACTGCTTGTAGCTGTAGTAGCTTTGGAAGGAGCGGGTTGCAGTCCGGCCTCTGCGAAAACAGCCGCATTCAGAATCAAAAAAATGTCAAACCTGATTTGTCACTTACTGGGAAAATGAAAGAAACTGCATTGGCAGCACCACAGAGCTTAAACCTGTGTAATTATAAGAGGATTATAGACCCCAAACTTGCTGTTTTTTTATTTTGTTTGTTTTCTTTCACCTTTTTTTTTTTTTACCAGTTCCAGTACTGAAGCGGCAGTGGGCGTGCTGTGTTTCTGTTACTACAAATATGATTAGCCAGTTCGGTATTGAACTACAGAGTTACGCTTCATGTTCTTACACCCAGGCTGCTACATTATCCCAGTAGCTTAAGAATGTGATATTGCTTCATTCAATTGAATTATACTGAGCCTTCAGCGACTGCATTACAGCACTGATGGCAATACACTGAGCTAATGTCTTGTCCAAACCCCTCCCACATGTGCTGTTGTGTTTCATGGCTGCAGTTTTGGGTGTCCTTCTATTTGTTCAGGTAGCCTGAGTGAGATTGAATAACGTCTCTCTTAGAGACCCATCTTATTGGAAGAGAGGATCGGCAGGGCACTTAACTCACCAGTCCCTCTCAAATTGCCTGGACCAGATAAGTGGACATGCCTTGGGCCAAAGAGCAAGAACCGCGTAATGACAACATGGAGAAATATGATAAGCTCTTATCTTGGGGCACTTGTCCCTTCCCTACTGGAAAATGTGATTACACATCTCCACAGGAGAATCACATAGGTGAGCTAACAGAAGAAGACCGCAAATATGGCTCATGCCAGGGCGCTGTTATAGATGTGACAGGGCTCCCGGGATCTGATGCGCTTTTGGAGTGGTTTGTGAGAATGATAGGAGCTATAGCAACATCATCCAAACAATGCCTTGAATGGATGGTCACTGCTAGAAGCAAAATACGGTTGTTGTTTTCGGTGCCAGAAAACTGTTATTGCTTCCATTCCTTTGACTTTGGTTGTTGAGTTGTAACCTGCTGACATTCCAACGAGCGGTATAATATTGTTGCGAGCCATCAGAAGGTCATGGGGAGAGGTAATACTCATAAAAGATGATAGTCTAGACCAATGAACTTGATGACTTTGATTGTAATTTGAGGGCTTGCTTTATAGTGCGGCCAAAGTTTATGATGTTGGGGATACAGTATGCTACTGAAGTCAAGCCGAGCAGTGGTGTTCGCTGTGCTCGATATATTTTTAGACTTACTTTCAGGGTGAGGTAAAAAGTAAGACTTCTCTCCTGCTCAATTCAGTCAGAAGAACTTTACTGAGTAGACTCCAAGGTCAGCTCAGGTTCTTTCTCTATTAAGAATGCTTGCTTTTTGTTGGGCGGGAATGCAGCTCCTTATTTGGTATTGGACTCTCTGTTGGTTGCATGCCGCAGAAGTGCTGACCCTGAAAACACCCCTGTATTGACATGGAGAATTTGACTGGCTATAGGGAAAAAACTGTTTCTTCACTTCAGAGTGAGAATGTTCTCATCTTACTCAGGGTTCTTTAGCATTCCCTGTGTCAATAATGAATACTTTTAGATGTTTGTGATTTTGTTACCTGTTTTCTAGATGACTCCAGGACATGCCTCTGGCAACCAAATACAATTTGCTGTAATTTCACAGAAATTCTGAAAAGACATTTCACTTCAATGTTAGCATGTTATGAGTCATACTGGGATCTTATTTTCAATCTTAACAGTTTGCTGTATAATAAAGCAATAAACCTGTGAGTTACTGTGGATTTTAGCGCTTAAACCCTTATACTGGTATCCCTTACAGAAAAGTCACATTAATGGGACCTATTCTGCTTTTCCGATTTACTCTTTCCTTAAAGTGTGTTATGTGGCTTTTTGTGAATGTAAATGGTCGGCAGAGTTATAAAGCCTGAAGTACATGCCAGCAGGAGAAACGCTCTCCCACTGAAACGGCTTGTTGGAATTCTAGCCCTTTTCTCTGTTACAAGATGATGTCATCTTGTCACATAATTCTTATAGCCTGTCTACCAGCAACTACCCCACAAAATCAGTAGCAACCAGTGTAGGTTGTGTAGGGGCAGAACTGCTTTGGCATATGACCAATCAGTGCACATTGGGCTCATCAGGAGATGGGGCTTAAAGACACAGAAGTGTTTCAGGCAGAGGGTGCGTTATGACAGATGTACAGTATGAAATAAATATTGTGCTTTGGGGAAACTGAAGCATCAATATCTATTCTAGTCAACCCATAGTATCTATTCTAGTTGAAAATATAATTATGAACATTAAAAAAGAGCATAATAGGTCACTTTTATGGCAGATCTAATGACACACACATATATACATATATATATATAGTACTGAGCAATGACAAAGTTGAACATATTTATCTAGCTATCTGTCCATCTATATATTAGTATATTCTTGATGCTCTGAGTGTAGCAATCCACAGGTCAGTATCAGGCCCTCATTAGTACACTGGTTACACTGAGTAAACGTCATTTGTTGTTGCGCGCTACTACAGGTGATACCTTACTATGATTTTATATACTTTTATATGATTTTATATGATTATCTTACAGCAAGCTATGTACAGTGTAGGCTACATATGCTTTGCACCAGCTTAAGTTTTGTCTGCTATTAATTGACTGTATTTCTTTCTTTGTTCTCCCGAGGCTTGAACACTTATCTGAAAACCCCTATGCCCAATACAGGCAGAGATTTGTTTATATTAAATGCAAATGTCACGGACTGCCATCGAAAACATTACTGTGCTCCACTCATTCATCTCCACGGGGCTTTTGAAAAGGTCAAGGCTCTCAATCGGGTTTGATTTTGTTTCCCCTCTTGCCGGAGATCTGTTTACTTACCAAAATACGCCTGTTCAACTTCAGTTAGAAAGGTTTCATGATTCGAAATATGTTCTTTAAACTTTTCCGCGTTATGCTTGAGAGTATCGCATTGCGGGAGACACCCGAACAGATCCGGAAGTCTTTTTTATTTCAAGAGCGTCTCATAACCCGTCTCATTCCGACTGCAGGAATAAGGCAAGGAGATATTGAAATGGGAACGCGATATAGACGCGCAGATGTAAACCAGGGTGCAAGAAATAAGTGGAAAAATAAGTGTGACTGGCTGAGCTTGAGGAAGTGTGATTTGAGCACGACTTTTCAGCTTATGGAAATGATGGAGTCGGGCCTCCAAGCAAAGAAATGTAAATTGATTGTTGAGGAAACTGCTTTGCATAAAGTCTTGTTTTTGTCCCACCCAGCGTCCTCTTTAGAGCTCTTCAACAAACTGAGACAGTCTTTTGTACACGTATAAACACTGATGTGTGTGTTTGTATAACCTTGCATTTGGGGATCTGTGTTATGCCTGCATGCTGGAAGTATGCGTGTATAGAAAACCTTGCATTTCTGCCTGTAAGCTGATTCAAATCACATGTGAGCACATTCTACAGACAGTCCTGTACAGAAGTCAGAAGACACATTAAGAGAACAGTTCTTTTCCAGTCCAAATGACTGTTAAGTACCAGTTTCAATTCATCAGTGTACACTTTCTGCTTCACATAGTCTGAGTGTGGCTGAAACAGTGCTTTAATTATTCACTCTCACATCATCTTCTACACTGCTTTATCCTTCTGAGTCACAGGAGGTGCTGGAGCCTATCCCAGCGCTCACTGGGTGGAAGGCAGGAAGCACCTTGGACAGGTCCAAGACATACACATTGACATACACACTCACACCTAGGGGGGCAATTTAGCATCTACAACTCACCTGACAGCATGTCTTTCGACTGTGGGAGGAAACCAGAGCACTTGGAGGAAGCCCATGCAGACGGTAGGGGGACATGCAAACTCAATACAGGAAGGACCCCAAATGTCCCAGCGGAGATTCAAACCCAAGCCCTTCTTGTTGTGAGGCGATACCGCTACCCACTGCTGCTCCTGGGTTACTTAAGACATAATTTCACTCATCATCAAAAGAATAGTTGCAGTACTACAATATTTATTGAGCTACACATACAGAAGTAGTGTCTCTCAGTATGGCGCTGGGCCGCCATGTTTGCTAACACAACATGCCAGACGTCTCGGAATGGAGTTGTAGAGGAGTTGTGGTGTCATGCGATAATCCATTCCATGGATCCATCCCTTCTGGATGTGTGACGCGTGACAACAAACCATTTATCTTGGTGCTGACCACAGTGCCTCCACACACGAATTCGTTGGTCGTCTCCATCAAGAAAAAAACGGGACTCGTCACCAAAGATGACCCACTGTCATTCTGAGTCACTCCGTGACAGTCTGGCATGACACCATTGCAGTCTTTGGCAATGTTGACGTGGTGTTAAGGGCAGTCGTCGTAATGGTCTGCGTGCATGTAGTCCAGCTGTCTACCAATGGTGCTGGCACTAACAGGATGACTCATGGAGGGTCCATCCTTGCTTACGTCACATGCGTGTAACTCGAACCATTTGCATGTCTTACAATGTCAGACCTACCCACCAAGTTTCCTGTCAGTTGATTCCTTCTATGCATATGAATAGTCCATTAAACCCTTCTCAATGTCTTCTCGGTCTTTTTATAATAGTACAATATTCTAAAACATTACAATAGTACTGCCTTCAACAGAGTCACTTACACGTTTCCTTTTTTGATAATGCACGCCTTGATCTTCGTCCTGATAGCCTAAATATTGCAGGATGCTCATTGGAGTCCAATAAGGTCTTGGTGTCTATAAATGGACGTCCCTCTGTGGACCTTATTGTTGGTAAGCAGCAATGTGATGAGAGCTCTGCCCTAGAATTGCCTATTTCTGTGTGGAAGTGATGAGCATTTGTTAGAATTTATTAGATGTGTGCCCCACTTAGCTGGAGAGAGCGGAGGAGCGTGCATGCTTCGGTTTCAATGCGGAGAATAAGGTGTGGTAGTGAGTGTGTGTAAAGGGGTTGGGGGCCAGGGGCGCGTTGATGCAGAGAATTGCAAAATGGGGACAAAATGAGAGAACGAGCATGTGTTCCATGAGAGACGGGAGGGCGAGAAAGAAGCAGAGAGATGGAGAGAGATAAATAGCGACAGGATATTACTGAGCTTCCCCTTATTATTCGCCCTCATCATCGCTGACGCCCTCTCTTTTTCAGCACCCCTATCATAAAAACATTTCTTTGGATTGAGGGTGAATTTGTTTGGGCAGCTGTGACAAGCGATCAGGCTCAGTTTTGAGAAGCGCGGTTTATACATCATCACTCTGAAAGGACGAGAAGAGGGGGGAAAGAAACAATCCAAAATGCTGCTGCTATATTCTTTTTCCGACTAGTAATATGTCAAATATGATTTCTATTTCAAGTACTTATATGGCATATGAATGAAAGAGAACTAGCAACACATCCTCTTTGGTGAATTGGGTTTCCTGTCAAGTTATTACTTTCATTTTGCTATACTGTTCCAAATTCCAGTTGATTTTGCATAACAATAAACATTTTACAATTTACAACAATAAACAGCTAATTCAATTCTAATAAAATAGCTCATCTTCTGCTTACAAACACTAAAGTCATATCAATTAACAGTTTAAAAAACTTAAAAAGCTGTTGAAAATAGTTTCAGGCCAGTCAGTATGTATCAATAATCAAAATATGCTTTATAGCTTTAGGTTTATCATAGCGCCTTTTACGACAGATATTGTCACATAGCAGTTTTACAGAAGATCGAGCATACTTTGTTACCCTGTTCTTCAGTGGTCAGGACCCCCACAGGACCACCACAGAGCAGGTATTATGTGGGTGGTGGATCATTCTCAGTACTGCAGTGCCACTGACATACTGATGGTGTGTTAGTGTGTGTTGTGTTGGTGTGAGTGGATCAGACACAGCAGTGCTGCTGGAGTGTTTAAACACATCAGTGTCACTGCTGGACTCTATAGTAAATAGAGCTGATAGAGTGAAAAATGAGTGTAGATACAAAGAGGTGTACCTAAAGAAGTGGGTGTAAGTGCAGTATAATGGATAGTGACATCTGTTACTGCATGTTATGAATTACCAAAGAATGAATTATAGTACCTTATAACACCCTTATGATGCATTGAGACTTTATAAGTAGCCCAATAAAGCATTGTTATCAAGTTACTACAAATGAATCTATGAATGCTCTGTGGGATTCTGGACTTTCACCTGAATCAGAACATGGAAGGAACACTTCATATGCATGCTGACTGTAGTCCTACACTGTGAAGGCTGATGGAGGTGGCTAGTAGTTATGTAGAAATAGTCAAAGCCCCTCTGTTCAAAAGGCATTTGCAACAACCTGCATGATCATCACTACCTGTCCAGAAGGCATGCTGTGCAGGCTGGCTCAGTCTTCATTCCTCTAAGTGCAAATGCATCCATGTCAGGCAGCCATGTGGAACAAGCTTGGAGAAAGTGGAAGTGGAAATTCTCAGCCAATCAGACTGCTCGTCTTGTACATTTAAACAGCATGACAGAAATGGGCATGACACAAAGGGGGCAGGGGGTCCAACAGCAGAACGAAACATGAAACTACACTAGAACAAGTTGGTAGCTGTGGGAAAAGAAAAAAGGAGAATTGTGAAAACAGAAAACTGTTGGAGAGAACATAAAGCTGGTAGGCCTGCAGGGACAATAGGCAATGAAAGTCGGAGTCAAATAGACCTCTTAACTTCAGATCCACGTGAACTTGACAATCCATCTGATCTAGAGCCATTCTGTGTTATGCTATATCCAACCTAGAGGTGGGCATTTCCCTCCTGGTCATTGTAACACATTATAAGACTGTCCTGGAATTTGATGCTGTGCTGAGTTTAGATGTTCCTGAAGGAACTCCAGCTGTCCTGATTTCTGTGACTGCAACCCTAATGGTTTTACACAATATGATTTGTGCAGGACACAAGATGATCAGCATGTACAATCCAAGGCTCTAGCATGTTGTACATATCCTAATATGTTGTAGCATACCAATGAAGATATGATAACAAGGTTCAGTTTATGTACGGTCTCTTTTAAACCAGATACTGCAGTAGTTCTGTAGTATTGGAGTCATTGGAATGAGGAATAAGATCAGTTGCTGAATATGAGTGTCTGTGCGATTATGTTCTACTCCATGTACCATAAAATATAACCAGTTTGACAAAAGCATTAGTGTAGTAGTGTGGGGCATCATGACCCAAGCTGTATTGCCTTTGGACATCTTGCTGCTTCAGACGTTGAAGTCGTTTAAGTTCTAAGCAAGATCAGTTTGGGCTCTTGTCCAGCTTGTTGCTAACTTGGCTGCATCTCTGAAATCAGAATTACAGTACACAAGACCTCATCAATTTATACCAATCAATCATGGCCTCCTTATCCAGTCAGTGTGTATCAGTATTCCACATATACTTTAGTCAAGGTTTAGTCAAATCAAGGTTCATTTATGCAGCGCCTTTTACAACAGATGTTGTCACAAAGCAGCTTTACAGAGAATCCAGGTCCGAGCCACCTGGTGAGCAAGCCAAGATCAACAGTGGCAAGGAAGAACTACCCCAGAGCAAGAGGAAGAAACCTCGAGAGGAACCAAGACTCTAAAGGGGAAACCATCCTCCTTTGGTCGACACTGGATAGCCAAACAAGCACAAAAGCAAAATAAAAATAGTACAAATTTACAATAATGATGCAATACTGAATAGAATAACTTATAACTGTTAGTGTGGGAGTAACAATGAGAAACAGACCTGAAACAGAGCAGTGAAACCAGTGACCACTGTAAGTAGTTTGTCACAGTGAAAACCTAGAACAAGAGTAGAGTTCAGTGTTTTGTGAGGCAGAGGAGGAACAGTCTGATTAGTCTGTGAAGAAGGAAGAGAAAAGTCTGTGATTAAATAAGCAGGATCATCTGATGGATCAGCACTATGCAGCTGAAGCTTCCACATAGTGTAGGACAGCATGAAGCTCCATGCTAGATAAAAGTCTTTAATGTGAAATTATATTATGTGATAAAGCACAATTTTATCAGAAGTATTGTTGTGCAAATTATAAAAATCAAATAGCATTAAAATATTTACCTAATTTACATATGTGTTTTATCTAAATTTACATCTTATTTGTGTATGTAGGGTCTGAATCATGTCAAGTTTATAGCTGCTTTGCAGTTTATTACTTACTTAAGACCTATGAGTTTAATAATCTCTAATACTTGTAAGATGTGTTCCATATTTTAGAGCACAGTTTTAGTCAGTATTGTATGGAACATATACTGGTATATTAATAAAGTGTAATAAATGTGTAAAAAAGAAGTCTTTTTGGCAAAAAAGAGGCATTAAATTTCTGATTGAAATATTACATTTTGCCTTTCATATCTGATTAGTGATTAACAAAACTACACATGTTGAAATATAAGTGCCTTACTAAACTTTTATTAACCTAAGTTCAGTAAACTCCAGAAATCACTCGATTCTGCATAGAACGTACATAGCGAGCAAGTGCTGCCCGATGTGAATTTAGATGATAACTCATGCAAAATAATGTACGTAAAAAGAGCTTAACAATTTATTACCTGAGCAGTATTACAATTTATAATGTCATTGTTCACATAACAGACCCCCAATTTTATACTAATACAGTTTATAACAAATAAACCTTCATCTGAAGTGAATACATTATTCAGAAGTGTTTAATTTGGGCTTTTTTATTGACCTTTTTAAGATCTTAATTCATTTCCAATATCCATCCATCCATCTTCTTACACCGCTTAATCCAGCTAGGGTCATGACCCAGAAGGATGCAATGGTTCATTTCCAATATGTGTTCCTTAAAATAAAGTGTTACCATATATTTTCTGCAGTTCTATTATGTGGCTGAGAATAAATTTGACTTCTTTTTACTGGTGTTGTGACCCCACATTAGGGCACTGTGGGATCTATAACATAAGTCATTAATATGTTAAACTGGTGAAGGAGGGGGAAAATGGAGGAATGAAGATCAGAGAAGTGCTTTTGAAGCCCTTTTATTGCAAACAAACCACCATAAAAATGTGGGGTGCTATAATATCTAGTACCACTCTGGGAGAATCAAACTGTGGACATCAGCAAAGAAAAGAACAACAAAACAACTGTACTTGTCTACTCCGAAACAAACCGTTTGAGGTATGGAAAAACACTTCCCTGCACTCTCCTGACTCACTCTCTGGTTATCAGAAGTACATGGGATGATTCCCACCTGCTGACCAAGGAAAACTGATAGATGGAATTCCTATGTGATGCAAATGCCCCTCTTACCTGTTTGAAAGCCGCAGGTGTTACAAATAATCAAGCAGTTTTTGTAAACTGAGGTGGGGGGTGTGTAATAAGATTCACCCAACAAAAGCACCCCAGACAGCAAAATTGTTCTGGCCCAAATCTGCCCCACATTCCCCATTTTCATCTTGCCCGCTTGCTAGGTGGGTTGACGGCACCTGGGTGGACCTCTCCTGGTAGCAAGTTGTAGGCCACTTATGCACCACATTAGAGCCATGCCTCAGCCAAAGTAGGCAACTCTGTAGGCAACTCTGCAATATCTGTGCCAGAAGTGGACCAGATCTGGTTTGGGACAGTTGGGCCAAATGCATGTTGTAAATATTTGGGCCACCTTTGGCTCACAGCAGATTGCCAGGGCTGACAGTGGGCCAGCAGTACCATATCTTTGCCAGATGTGGCCCACACCAGCTTGCTATCTGGGACACCTTCAACAACAAGGGTAAAATGGGTGAGGCACACCCCCACAAGGGACATCGTCTCCTATATGCCTTGTTAGGGTTATTCTGGTAACATACCCAGCACATGTTTGGAGGGAGTCTTTTCTCCTCAGCCATCTTCAGTGCTTCTTTTTAAGGATGAGGTGTCTCCACCAGTTACACCAGACAGAACAGCGCAGAGGTCCTCCTCACATGACTGACCTCTAAAGGAAGTGACAGGGGGCAAGTTCAGGCTCAAACATTGTGCACCAATTTGCTGCAGTTTCCAGGTTCATTGACATGTTTCATCGAAACCATGTGAAACAGTGTGAAATGGGCTGTGATCTATGTTTCCCCTCATTTGACAGGTGTGTCATAGGTGTTACCCAATAAACAGTGATGTGTGTATATAAACCCCACCACATTAAAAGGCAGTGTACACAGTGGAGTCTAATAAAGTCCTCAACAAATGCGGTCAGTGTTGCCTGTTGTAAGCAACAATTGGAGATACTAGAAGACATGTTTGTCATAAGCATTTTATTACAGTTATATTAAGTTATATACATTTTATGACATTTATATTGACACCCTTTTTTAAGATCAGGCTCTGATAATTATTGGAAAAGAGTGTCAAGAATGGCCTGTTCAGCTGCCATAGTGGCAAAAGAGTAGTCAGTTTAATTCAGTGTTTTTTACATTTGGTTCAAACGACATAGATGTTCACTGTCGTTATCTCCCAGTAGAGAGCACAAGTTTACATGTGTGTTGAGATTTTCAGCTTGGATCAGCAAGTTAAGGCTAGTTTAGTAGTGTGTGATAGTTAGTTGTTTATTTAGCAACAAAAGAAAATCTGCAAAAATCAGTCTGATAGATTGATATGCCCAGTCTGTTCATAATCTATAATGTATTCTGCCCCCAAAGTGCTTTGGTGAGCTCAAAAAGGACTCTTTTGGTTGGCTATTAGGGAAGATAATGACAGCGCATTTCTAATTGGTGTTTGTCATCACTGAAGAGCATACTTAAAAGGCTTGTTATCAGTATTTATTGCCAGTACACAGGCTCCCTGATAAGGGTCAGTAGGGGTTATGTGTTCATGTGTTTGTGCCATCGGCTCTTGTACACACACATGCGCACACACGCGCACACACACACACATGCGCACACACGCACACAGTCTTGAGAACTGTAGAGAATTGCCTATTGGGCCTCTACAATCTTACTGCTGTGCAAACATCTGCTATATCTGGTCTATTCTTTCATTTTCTAACATCTCTCATATTCCTTAGAGTTTTTCTGTCTTAAGCTCATCCATCTTTTTCTATTCATTTAGCTTCTGCTGAAATGTTTAGGGGGCTATAATGAAGCTAGAAGAAGCTTTAAAAGCTATACAATTAAGACTTGAAGACTTGGATACAGGATTGTATCTATTTGTTGCGGTGAAGCAGTTTGTGAAAGGCTTAGACTTGTTAAGCCTATATATATATATATATATATATATATATATATATATATATACAGGGGCTGGACAAAGAAACTGAAACACCTGGTTTTAGACCACAATCATTTATTAGTATGGTGTAGGGCCTCCTCCTCCTTTTGCGGCCAATACAGCGTCAGTTCGTCTTGGGAATGACATATACAAGTCCTGCACAGTGGTCAGAGGGATTTTAAGCCATTCTTCTTGCAGGATAGTGGCCAGGTCACTACGTGATGCTGGTGGAGGAAAACGTCCTTCTAGGTGGTATGCTGACATTACCCTGGATACCGTGGCTCTTGATACATCACAAAGACTTGCTGTCTTGGTCACAGATGCGCCAGCAAGACGTGCACCAACAATTTGTCCTCTTTTGAACTCTGGTATGTCACCCATAATGTTGTGTGCATTGCAATATTTTGAGCAAAACTGTAAAACTGTGCTCTTACCTGCTAACTGAACCTTCA
>CM067483.1:29231352-29250542 GCA_034552555.1 Semaprochilodus insignis | reverse complement strand
CATTGTCCCACCCCTGTATATATATATATATATATATATATATATATATATATATATATATATATATATATATATATATATATATATATAATGTTTAACTTTGGCAAGGACTTTGTGAACAGTGTGTGCTTCTTTTTCATTCCAGGTTGACAACTTGCTGAG
This sequence comes from Semaprochilodus insignis, assembly GCA_034552555.1. Taxonomy (NCBI): domain Eukaryota; kingdom Metazoa; phylum Chordata; class Actinopteri; order Characiformes; family Prochilodontidae; genus Semaprochilodus; species Semaprochilodus insignis. The sequence goes on along the minus strand of CM067483.1, from coordinate 29,250,380 downwards.
ACACCGAGTTGTGAACTTGAAAGCATCTTTGGCATTAAAAGGCTGAGAGGAACCTTATGGCAGAAAACCACACTATCTAGGTAAGAAGGATTTAGTGTTGACAAATTTTCTATGAACTGCTGAAAGAAGTTTTTTTCTAACTGATTCCAAAAGCATTAGAGTCACTCTCGCAGTACCCGTCAGAGGTTTAAACACACAACTAAATGGATTACACTTAACGGTTCCAACTGATGGGATGTCTGGTATAGCACATATACTCTTGATGTATCACAGTAGTATATTTCTGCCATATCTCCACCTCTAATATAAATTTTGTTGTGCAAAAACTTTTAGCCCTTTTTTGCCCAGGTTAAAAGCTCTAGTTACTCCTTCAATTAAGTGAATATTCATGATATTCAGGACAGACCAATAGAATTGGTCCAAAACAGCCTAGAAAAAAAATCTTGTTATATCAAGAGTTGCAGGTTAAGGAAGCTGTTTCATCCTTCTGTAAAGTTTCATTTTGAAGGTTTGTAACGTGGACTGCATAATTCCATGAGCTATTTTATAGTTTGATGCTTTCACATTTATTTTACAGTAAAGCATTAAGCTAAACATAAGGAGAACCTTCTATGTGTAGCCATGTCTAAACTTTCGACTGGTTCTGAAGTTGCAGAAAATGAAAATGCTTCACTAGGACCACTATTACGATAATAATTCCTGTATTTTGGGGAAATCTTTGTTGGCCCACTGCTTTATATTCTGTATAAGTGTGTCAGAAGTGTCTCTTTAAAGGTGCCACAGAATGCGTTTATTGAGTACTTTAAATTGTTCTCTGATTTCTACATAGAAGCTATATGACCAGTTTTGGTGATTAAAAAACCCTATAATGTACACCCTATATTTTGAGCCTAGAACGAGCTGTTTTCCCTTTTTTGGTGAGCTCATGAACAATTTGATGAGCTCTGCTCTGATTGCCTGGTTTATAGTGAGACACCACAATGATCACACAGAAGCAACATGTTGAAATAGACACAGACAGGGAAATTAAATAAAACTTCTGTGAATAAACTAGGCTATCATTGTATTTAGATATGCTAACATTACTTACTTAGAGCTTGCTAGTAGCTAACATTACCTGTAGCAGCTACTCGCTTTCCATCTGGACATCAACACACAGTAAATTAAAGTTGTTCCTCACTATGAAACTCTTAGTTAAAGATGATCTGCTTCAACCAGCAAACACTGATATGATCACACAGCATGGCTGCTACTTACAGGCTACTTTTGTAATGCTAATAAAGATCAGTGTTGAACGCTGAGGAGTCAGTGGCAGTTCAATTGGTGACACTATGAGTGCTCTTTAATGACATAGGGTATAAAGGCACCTACAGAACTCCAGGTTGAGGTCACCACAAGTCACTAGCTTCACCCTGATGGTGATCCCCCAACACAAATACTCCTACAGTAACCCACTTCCTGACCCAGATTAATACATGAAACATGTACACATAACTTAAACTAACAGATAACAACACTAAACAACATGAACAGTTGCTTTGCTAGAGGAAACACACTTACCATGAGCCTTTGTGAGTCTCTCAAAGCCATTGTCAGCGGGTCACTACAGTACAAATGACAAACTTATACAAAGCTTCATTCAGTATTTCAAGAATTCTGTACACTTTCTTTTTTTGCCAAGATTGAGATATGGCCCACTCTTTTGAGCGATGATTATTCTTGGATTATTATTATTATTATTATTATTGTTATTATTATTAGTCTTCTACATTATTCTGAACACATCTGAATTACAGTATAGTGTCCTATGTACCTGTGAAGCTATACAAGACTAGTATATTATGATCATGTTATACATTTATGTGCCAAAAATGTGTTTTTCTAAAGTATTGAAATCAATAATCCAACCTTCTGAATAGTAGTGCATAGTGTATTGCCTTGTGAACCTATTATACCAAAAGTAAATAAAGGGCCTTTCTGTGGATTTTGAGCATCATGTCCTGCCGCTCACAAAGACATGTGCTCTCGTGACTCGGTTCATTTTTCAGTTACTTTTGAAACTAACAATGGCAATTACAGCACAGTTTCTATACAGATGGGATAATGGCTTAATTTGTCCTCTTCTCACATGACTGTTAAGTCGTTTGTGACAGTCCCTGCCTCTTTTCCTGAGAATCAACATGAATGTGGTAACGTTTTTTTGTATCGACATGATTTTTCCCCGGCACCTCTGCAGCGGGACCTGGAAGCACACCGAGATGTTTGTGATAGGAAACCTAATTTATTTTTCACATACTCTCAGAGATTGAATTCCGCATACAGTATCATGCCACATAGCTATTTTGCACAGGCTCCCCAACTCACACAAAAAAGAGATGAAAGAATAGTGATCAAAGATATGCGGCAAAGTCGTCAGGCACTGTGGCAGCTGAGATTGCTGCCAGCGAGAACAATATAGACAGTGTTGAGTGAGTCATTCTGTCTGCTGTCACTGCTTATTTTTACTGGAGCTCATACGGAATGACATCAGAGAACACAATTATGACAATGAATTACAAACACTTAGCCGTATTTCACTGTCTTTGTCACTAACTCGATTACGACATGTGCAAACCGAGTCCGAGGCCCTTACCGATTATTTCCGCAAATGCAGTTCTGTACATCGCTGGCACTATGCACACAGAACTGCTTATGTGTTGGACTGATATAATGATCTTCTTTAAAATCATCTCTTCAGTAACTTAATCTACATGCAAATTTATGGTATTGTTTGAGTGTGAATGTATGCAGCCAAGACAAGTCTGAGGGAAAATAAATTCCTGATTGCTGTGTAATTAGGCTAATGTTGGTCTTGTGTGTGCACAATATGTCTTTTCTGATGTACATTGGTTGCTAAACTAAGCGTTATCCTCACCAATCACAACATGGATGTCATATCTTGGATGTCATGACGTGTAAGGCTGAACAGTCCTGATTCTCCTTTTGCACCATTGAGTATATTTCTGCATTGTGTATAGTTAAGCATTATGTATAGTCAACCATTGTATACTACATTATGTATAATTATGAATTGCTTATAGTTACATGATGTATGATTATGCATTATAGTGTCCTTCATTGTATGTAGTTCTACACTATATATAGTTCTGCACTGTGAGTGGTGCATTTTGTATAGTTACGCATTGTGTGTAATTATGCACTGTGCATTGATCTGCATAGTGTATACTTGTGCACTGTGTATAGTTCTTCATTATGTATTACTCCGCACTGTGTACTGTTCTGCACTGTGTATATTTCTGCACTGTGCATGGATCTGCATTGTGTATAATTCTGAACTGCATATAGTTATGTATTGTGTAGTTATGCATTGTGTATAGTTCTGTACTGTGTATAGCTCTGCACTGTGTATAGTTCTGCACTGTGTATAGTTCTGCACTGTGTATAGCTCTGCACTGTGTATAGCTCTGCACTGTGTTTAGTACTGCACTGTGTATAGCTCTGCACTGTGTTTAGTTCTGCACTGTGGATAGTTCTACACTGTGTTTAGTTCTGCACTGTGGATAGTTCTACACTGTGTTTAGTTCTGCACTGTGGATAGTTCTACACTGTGTTTAGTTCTGCACTGTGTACTGTTCTGCACTGTGTATAGTTCTGCACTGTGGATAGTTCTGCACTGTGGATAGTTCTACACTGTGTTTAGTTCTGCACTGTGGATAGCTCTGCACTGTGTATAGTTCTAAACAGTGTATAGTCCTGTACTGTGTATAGTTCTACACTGTGTTTAGTTCTGCACTGTGCATAGTTCTGCACTGTGTATAGTTCTAAACAGTGTATAGTCCCGTTCTGTGTATAGTTCTGCACTGTGTATAGTTCTAAACTGTGTATAGTCCCGTTCTGTGTATAGTTCTGCACTGTGTATAGTTCTAAACTGTGTATAGTCCTGTACTGTGTATAGTTCTAAACAGTGTATAGTCCTGTACTGTGTATAGTTCTAAACAGTGTATAGTCCTGTACTGTGTATAGTTCTAAACTGTGTATAGCTGTGTACTGTGTATAGCTCTGCACTGTGTACAGTTCTGCACTGTGTATAGCTGTGTACTGTGTATAGTTCTAAACTGTGTTTAGCTCTGCACTGTGTATAGTTCTGCACTGTGTATAGTTCTAAACTGTGTGTAGCTCGGCACTGTGTATAGTTCTGCACTGTGTTTAGTTCTGCACTGTGTATAGNTAGTCCCGTTCTGTGTATAGTTCTGCACTGTGTATAGTTCTAAACTGTGTATAGTCCTGTACTGTGTATAGTTCTAAACAGTGTATAGTCCTGTACTGTGTATAGTTCTAAACAGTGTATAGTCCTGTACTGTGTATAGTTCTAAACTGTGTATAGCTGTGTACTGTGTATAGCTCTGCACTGTGTACAGTTCTGCACTGTGTATAGCTGTGTACTGTGTATAGCTCTGCACTGTGTACAGTTCTGCACTGTGTATAGCTGTGTACTGTGTATAGTTCTAAACTGTGTTTAGCTCTGCACTGTGTATAGTTCTGCACTGTGTATAGTTCTAAACTGTGTGTAGCTCGGCACTGTGTATAGTTCTGCACTGTGTTTAGTTCTGCACTGTGTATAGTTCTGCACTGTGTTTAGTTCTGCACTGTGTATAGCTCTGCACTGTGTATAGTTCTGCACTGTGTTTAGTTCTGCACTGTGTATAGCTCTGCACTGTGTTTAGTTCTGCACTGTTTAATTCTGCACTGTGTATAATTCTGCACTGTGTATAGTTCTGCACTGTGTATAGTTCTGCACTGTGTTTAGTTCTGCACTGTGTTTAATTCTGCACTGTGTTTAGTTCTGCACTGTGTTTAGTTCTGCACTGTGTATAGTTCTGCACTGTGTTTGGTTCTGCACTGTGTATAGCTCTGCACTGTGTTTAGTTGTGTACTGTGTATAGTTCTGCACTGTGTATAGTTCTGCATTGTGTTTAGTTCTGCACTGTGTTTAGTTGTGTACTGTGTTTAGTTCTGCACTGTGTTTACTTGTGTACTGTGCATAGTTCTACACTGTGTTTAATTCTGCACTGTGTATAGTTCTGCACTGTGTTTAGTTCTGCACTGTTTAATTCTGCACTGTGTATATTTCTGCACTCTGTTTAGTACTGCACTGTGTATAGTTCTGCACTGTGTATAGCTCTGCACTGTGTTTAGTTCTGCACTGTGTATAGTTCTGCACTGTGTTTAATTCTGCACTGTGTATATTTCTGCACTCTGTTTAGTACTGCACTGTGTTTAGTTCTGCACTGTGTATAGCTCTGCACTGTTTAGTTCTGCACTGTTTAGTTCTGTATTGTGTATAGCTCTGCACTCTGTTTAGTACTGCATGGTGTACTGTTCTGCACTGTGTTTAGTTCTGCACTGTGTTTAGTACTGCATGATGTACTGTTCTGCACTGTGTTTAATTCTGCACTGTGTTTAGTACTGCACAGTGTACTGTTCTGCACTGTGTATAGTTCTGCACTGTGTTTAATTCTGCACTGTGTATAGCTCTGCACTGTGTATAGCTCTGCACTGTGTTTAGTCCTGCACTGTGTATAGTTCTGCACTGTGTTTAATTCTGCACTGTGTATATTTCTGCACTCTGTTTAGTACTGCACTGTGTTTAGTTCTGCACTGTGTATAGTTCTGCACTGTTTAGTTCTGCACTGTTTAGTTCTGCACTGTTTAGTTCTGTATTGTGTATAGCTCTGCACTCTGTTTAGTACTGCACGGTGTACTGTTCTGCACTGTGTTTAGTTCTGCACTGTGTTTAGTACTGCATGGTGTACTGTTCTGCACTGTGTTTAATTCTGCACTGTGTTTAGTACTGCACAGTGTACTGTTCTGCACTGTGTATAGTTCTGCACTGTGTTTAGTACTGCACTGTGTTTAGTACTGCACTGTGTTTAGTTCTGCACTGTGTTTAGTTCTGCACTGTGTATAGTTCTGCACTGTGTTTAATTCTGCACTGTGTTTAGTTCTGCACTGTGTTTAGTTCTGCACTGTGTATAGCTCTGCACTGTGTTTAGTTGTGTACTGTGTATAGTTCTGCACTGTGTATAGTTCTGCATTGTGTTTAGTTCTGCACTGTGTTTAGTTGTGTACTGTGTTTAGTTCTGCACTGTGTTTAGTTGTGTACTGTGTATAGTTCTGCACTGTGTTTAGTTGTGTACTGTGCATAGTTCTACACTGTGTTTAATTCTGCACTGTGTATAGTTCTGCACTGTGTTTAGTTGTGTACTGTGTATAGTTCTGCACTGTGTATAGTTCTGCACTGTGTTTAGTTGTGTACTGTGTATAGTTCTGCACTGTGTTTAGTTCTGCATTGTGTATAGTTCTGCACTCTGTTTAGTTCTGCATTGTGTATAGTTCTGCACTCTGTTTAGTACTACACAGTGTACTGTTCTGCACTGTGTATAGTTCTGCACTGTGTTTAATTCTGCACTGTGTTTAGTACTGCAAAATGTACTGTTCTGCACTGTGTTTAGTACTGCACTGTGTTTAATTCTGCACTCTGTTTAATTCTGCACTCTGTTTAGTACTGCACGGTGTACTGTTCTGCACTGTGTTTAGTACTGCACTGTGTTTAATTCTGCAGTGTGTATAGCTCTGCACTGTGTTTAGATCTGCACTCTGTATAGTTCTGCACTGTGTATAGTTCTGCACCATGTTTAGTTCTGCATTGGTTATGGCAGTGCTTGAGTGACACATCTGGCTGGTAGATTTGTATAGTATGATGTCAGTTAAGCATGCTCTTCAGAATATTAGCATCACACTGAGACCTTTCTGAGAATTCAATGTTTTGATCCTTATCAATGATATTTCTATCTTTTTGTTTGGTTGGTTTTCTTAATTTTGCTTATGGTGAAACATCAACACTCGAGTTTGCTAAACGTTTCCTGCCCTGGACATTTTACTAAAAGGCCATACGCTAGCCACAGGTACATTTGGGGATGGAGTCTGCGTCACACATTTATTTTTCAGTTGACAAGTGTTGAATTGTCTTTGCAAATACTGTCCATCTTTAGACTGTCAGTCAAAGGCACAATTGGGGATTTGTGAAGCCATTTTCCCGATAGCTTTAAATCTGCGAAATACTCACACTGATTTCATTTTTCAAACCCCTTGCACTGCTGCAGGCAAGTAGCAAACAGTTTGATCCCGTTGTTTACAAACAATGCAAATAAACAAACCATTTAGAGCCTCGGATGTGGTTCTTTATGCCACTGACTTGTTTTTCTACATGCACAGCTTTTCTACGATTTCGCTCCTAATCCTTTCTTTCCCAGTTTTAGAGCATGAATGGCAAGGTCGGTCCATTTATTGTGCCAAAGCCCCCAACTGTGGCTTTAAAGGGGCAGTAAATATGATTGTGTTCAGTTTACATTGTCTTATGAATACAGAACTATGACACATTTCGGCATCTTTGAAGTTGTGAACAAATGTTTAATTTGAACAAACTGAAACTTAAAAATCATTTTTTTAACTAAATGAAGTTGCAGAAACTCCTACTGTAGTTAAAAGAGTTAAAAAGTTAAAATATCTTATATCTAGTTGATATTTCTTAAAATTCTCAGTTTGAGATTTTTGCATGTTAATTTTAAGGTCAGGTAATTTGTCTTCAGACATTTTTTCTTATTTTAAGTGATTTTAAGAATCAGTATATCTCACTATACTGGCAGATAATTCCGCTTGTTTCAAGCATATTTCTTAAGAAATGCAATATTGTCTGCCAACATAGTAAGAGGATTTGGCTAACTAAGATCACTTGAAGCAAGTAAAAAAGTCTGAAAATAAGTTAAATAATCTTAAAATGAAAAGTTTCAGAAATATCAGCTAGATAATAATATAATTTTACTTACCAGGATATAATTTTTTGCAGTGTATAGTTGACTATATTCCTATAATTGTAGATATTTCAGACAGTTAAGGATTTAACAGTCATATTTCTTTTCTTGGAGCTTAAAAATGGCTTCTCAAATACTAAGTTTGTCTTTTGTTGGCAGTCTAAATGATATTCCCAAAATATCTTCTCTGTGGCGGCTGCAGGCTTCTATAGATATGTCCCAGTTTGGTTATATACATTTACACTTAAGCAATAATACAATGGATTTCAGTTGTTTCCTTCATTTTATACATCTATCAATTAATATTGAGGCTCAATAGTCAGTATAGGTGTTTCCCAGTTTCATTCCTGGATGCCTCCTGCACTGCAGACTTATGTTCTCCTGCTCTCACACACCTGATTAGCTCCTGAATTGCTTAATTCTCAGCTCATGATATGACTCAGGTGAGTCACAGCAAATGTGCGGTGGTTCTCCAGGACAGGAGCTGAAAAATACAGCTTTAATAAAACTGTTTTTGTCTGATTAGCGATGTAAGAAAGCTTGTACAGTATGTTTTCATCTCATTCACTGTTACTACAATGGACCCTGATGTTGGCCTTTGAAGTGACTTCACACACAAGGCCATCACTGCTTCATTCATTGCTCTGTAGCACCACAGAATCAATTTCAGCCAATCCACTGTGCTGTAAAGGTCATGCAATTAACGGCGTAAAGCAAACTATGGCCATTCTTTTGATTCTCTCCTTTCATAGGATAGAAAACAGCAGTTAAGCTCCCAACATGTACCACTTGTGTCACTTTGTAGTGTCAGATGTACAAAATGAATCAGAGCTGAGCAATTGATAATATTAACTTTGATGTCATTAGCTTCTTGTAATGATGCTTGCAAAAATGAAGTTTCATTTTTAAATGAATTACGAATGTGAATACATCACGGGCACCCTAAATAAGGATAATTAAAAAGCTCTAAATAATTGACTGTTATGCTTCATCTTATTCTCACAGTAAAATATATATATATTAAATATATGCCATAATTTCTGGCACTCCTAGAGAATTCTTATGTGCAAAATAAAATTAACATGTAATTAATATACAATTACTGGCCACTTTGTTAGACACACCTACTTTGTATCTACACTAACTGCCTATTCAGTGCAGTTTGTAGTTCTACAGTTTCAGACTGTAGTCCATTCGTATCAATCAATGGTCATGAGCACCACAGAACAGGTATTATTTGGGGTCATTCTCAGCAATGCAGTGACACTGAGGAGATTTCTCAGTGGCCTGAGCTGTCAGTTCACCAGGACAGTTTGGCCAGAAGCAAATATAAAACTAAACTAGAGCACAGCAATTGACACCCTAGCATGAAATCACCCGAGATGTTGTTTAATTATTTAATATTTCTCGTTTTGGGGATGGTTGCAGAAATATTATTTAGATTACTCAGATTATTACTTATTTAGTTTATGTCTCGAAGTTTTATGATTTATTAAGTGAAAGTATTTCACCATAGTGGCAGAGAATTTAGCTATTTCCAGGCATATTTCTCCAAACAGGATAAATCATCTGCTAATATAAAAATTTAACTTAACTTATAAAATTATAGTAAACAACAACAACAAAAAAAACTAACTTTAAACAAGTTAATCACATAGTATTCCTACAACAATTCAAAAATATTGTATATTTAATGTATATTCTTAGTATTGTATTTTAGTATATAGTATATTCAGTTGCCAAGGTGAATTACCTGTATTCAGATGTCAACAAACCCCCTTCCCTGCTTTTCTGACTGTTGCTATTGGTCAGAATAACTTTGTAAAGTATATACAACAGTTTACATGTAGTAAAAGGAGGGATGCACTTGTATTAGCTGACGATCTTGGCAAATGAAATTAGTTCTCATTGTAAGCTTATTATAAGATTATTTAACTTCCTAGACATTTTAGATGTTATGCTTGAAACAAAGGAAAATGATGCATCAGATGTTTTAATCAGTATTCATGTCGGGGAACAACAACTATAATACAATATAATACTTTAAAGGCATTTTTGCAATAAATCCTTAATTATTAATCCTTAGTTATTAAACCACAATGTAAAATTTCTGCCTGCTACCTTTCTGCCCACCAGCTTGAAAAAAGGCATTCTGTATATTAATTTAATTAAAACTTGATACTTGATGTTATACAGTTTTCTCAGCCTGTTTGTGCACAGATTGTTTTAGTCATCCTGTAATTATTCAGTAGTGGTTAGTTTCTGGCAACAGGATTCTATTCGCTTTGTTGGTTGGTAAACTCTTCTCAGTCCAGCAGTATAAGACTGAGCTGAGTGCATAAGAAAGTGGCCAATAATGCACTTTGGGAATCAGCAGGAAAGCAATGCTGAAACTCCAGGTCTATATAAATCGGTCAATAATTGGATTTCTGCTTTGCAGCCAGCCAATAAACTCACGGAATGAGACGTGATGTAAACGCTGCAAACATTGAGTTACTTTAGCGGAAAATGTGAACATGCATCAGAAGATGAAGAATATTTAAGTCCTTCATTTTGTCAAGCTCGTATTTGTTTTTGTTCCTATCTTGCGTTTGCTGAGTTAAACACTGCTTGCTTTTCACACACATGCAGACTAAGAGATCCGAAAGAAATCAGAGTAAGGGATGCTCTTTATCGGGCTTCTTAATCTGGTTTTTAGGCCTTAAAAGAAATCAAAGGATGTTGTTTATGTGACCACATAATCAGATTACTGCAGAACATTGATTATGATCAAATTATTTAGCACATGTAAACACACTCAGGGTTGTCTTGGCTTTATGTGTTCGTATGGGTTGAACTCCTAATCTGAGACATCCTCCTCCTGACTCCAGCAGCTCTCAGGGCTCCATCAGCGCTGAGTGAAAAGACATACACCAAGTTCCTCCGACAGTATGTTCAGATCCAATTTGTTTAGTTCCTTTGTCATTTGTCGACTCAAACATATTGCTGGCTCAAGTCATCTATCAAGGTATAGAAAATGAGAGAATGTACAAAAATAAATGAATTTACTTAAATCAATTCAATTTAATGATGCAACTTTATTGTCGTTATACCAACACAAGGTGGTACAGTTTAACAAAACACAGTCAGGCTACTTCTTCAGTGCAGTAATGACAAAAATGGATAAATAATAGTACAGTGCAAAGTCAAATGGACAGTATGTGCATAAAAGGTAAACAGTAAGACACATACAAAATGTGCAAGAGCAGAAACTGTGCAGTAACTGTGCATCAGAATGTTAGAATACTAGAATTAGAAATACTCTACTACATGTAGGAAACTACAGTATGTTGAGGTAGCTAGGTGTGCAGTTAAGTACGTAGTTGTCAACACTAGAAGAATATATAAAGTGCCCAGTGCAGGTAGGAGAATAGCAGCTCAGTGTTCAGGTGAACAGCTAAAACTAAGCTGTACTGTAGCTGACAGTACAGACGTACGGTATATAGATAAATAAAATGTAAAGATAAATAAATACACAGCTCAGATGTTCAGGTATAGAGGTCTAGTTAAAGTGCAGTGCATATGGTCCCCTGGGCTAATGGAGCCCAGTGTGTATGAGCTGAGGTGATCAGGGCTAGATCAGTACAGTCTATAGTGTTGTAGTCATGTCCTGGTAGGTGCTGCCAGTGTGACCAGTTTGGCGGCTCTTGGGTAAAAAAAAAGAGCAATGGCTACAAAATGTAAAATACCGAACAATAAAAGAAATATAACCTGAAAATACTAATATTTTCTATTATTGTCAATATGCTCCAAATTACTGTAACTGTAATGAACCTTCCAGGAACAGGATCCAAGAGCATGCAGAACGAGTTGCATGGTTCGAAAGGCAAAACCAGTTGGACAGTTGTGGAGTTGGTTGCATTCTGGTGCTAACAAGTTATCCCCATTACAATTAAGAAAGAAGGTAACTCAGATAACTCATATCTCATACTGAGATGTCACCAAGTGTCAGGTTTTATGGTCAGTTGAGATAAAAATAAAGCTTTTTGGCAGCAAACATCAGAGGTGGCTTAGGCATTAACACAGTAAAGGTCGTAAAGAACCTTATCCCCAGCGCGCTGGATTGGTGATGTTCTGGTACTCTTTTAATTTCAAAGGAACTGGGAACTTGTTAAGATATGGCACTGTGGATTCCATCAGCCACCAAGAGATTCTAGATCAGAACCTGGCTGCCTCTGCCGGGAGGCTAAGCCCGGTTCATGTTTAAATCTTTCAGTGGGACAGTGATCCAAAGCAGACCTCCACATCTACACAAATAAATGGTTCACTGACCCCAGAATCAAGCTTTTGCAGTGACTAACCCAGTCCCCTGACCTAAACCCTGCGGAACCCCTGTGGGCTGAGCTGAAAATAAGAGTCTAAAAGTGAGAACCAAGGACTCCGAAGGATCTGGAGAGATTATGTGTGGAGGAATGGTCTAACATCTATTCATATCTGTTCCTCCATCTCACCCAGCATTCTAAGAAAAGTCTCTGGGCTATTATCTTGGCAGAGAGAGGGCGAGCAAAAACTAAATCCAGGAGTGGCCATCTATGTAGTACATGTTTTTGGGAATGTTTTTATTCATTCATTTATGTGTTTGTTTATTTAGACACTTTGTCTGAAAAAGTAGAGATATAAAGCTGATACAAAGGCAGTTCCTGTACTGTTTTATACTTTGGACTTCACTAAGGTTGCCCATAATTGCGGAGGACTCCATGTAGGATACCATACCACATATGACCCGTGATTCTGTGATTTTTTGGGGGGGGGGGGGGGGGCGGGAGTCATGGGAGTACATGTGTTAGCTAGCTAACTGATTGTAGCATCTAGCATGTCAAAATAAATCTTTTTTTTTTTTAAATTACAACATGAGGGGAGGTGCATTATGGTGTCCTGTATAGGGGGTGGTGTGTCCTGTATAGTGAGATGGCGTGTCCTGTATAGTGAGATGGTGTGTCCTGTATAGTGAGATGGCGTGTCTTGTATAGTGAGATGGCGTGTCCTGTATAGTGAGATGGTGTGTCCTGTATAGTGAGATGGTGTGTCCTGTATAGTGAGATGGTGTGTTCTGTATAGTGAGATGGCATGTCTTGTATAATGAGATAGCATGTCCTGTATAGTGAGATAGCATGTCCTGTATAGTGAGATGGTGTGTCCTGTATAGTGAGATGGTGTGTCCTGTATAGTGAGATAGTGTGTTCTGTATAGTGAGATAGCGTGTCTTGTATAATGAGATAACGTGTCCTGTATAGTGAGATGGTGTGTCCTGTATAGTGAAAATGAGAAACTGTAGATGTATGACTAGATGTCAGATCAGGTCTCTTCCCAAGATTCTGTTTTTTGAAGTCTTTAATATATGGCGGTAGTCTGACTGGAGATTGATGGCTTCTGGTTGGAGCTATGAGACCCCCCTCCCCTTTTTTAAGCTGTGGTAGGACTGAGCAACAGGATGAAGATGGGTGGTGCTGCAATAACATCATCAGGAGGTAGAAACGGGAAACAGGAGTTTACAGGCCATTAGATTGGTAGGTGCATGGTCCATGCATTAGAACTAAGAACATTTTTTCCTTCTCCTGTACAGTTGGCATTCTTTGAAGCTTTTTGCCTGATGGGGACATGTGATCTCAGTTATCATTGGTCCCTTTAAGTTCAGAGTGATATCTATTATTGCATACAACTGTGTAGACATCCCTAATGCTTTACACACTCTCTGTTTAAGCACAAATGTCATGGTCGTGGCCATCTGTCTTCTGGCTACAGCATGCACGGTTTACACAAGCTAGCAGCACGGTAGCGAAATAATGCAAGTGTGAATCAGCTGAGATGAGAACAAACAAGTATTTCTTCTAATAATAATGCATATGGGTCAATTTGTTCCATATACAAGTTACGTTCCACCATATTTTCTATAATGAAATGTACATATGTTATACTGATTATTCTAAAATCCATACATAAGAGATCCTCCAGGAAAATCCCATAGATCACAGCAGCCACTGTGAAGGAGGCGAATGTACCGTCCTGTCACTCACATATGCCCTTTCAGACCTCTGTGTTTTATGGGGTAACAGGGCATTGGATGTTTGAGGGCTGTTGAGATAGTGTTGTCAGACACCTGTCAGTCTGCACAGTACAGGCTGCCGATCATGTTCCCTGAGGGCATCGCCATCTCTGCTCCATTTGTTCCCTGCTCACCTGACCCTCCCCCACCCACCCCCCACCTAGGCTGACCTTCATGTTGCAGGCTTTTCCACTGCTGCTACAGACCTCAAATTGCATGTGTGTGTGCATTCAAGCTATGCAAATGCCATTGTTCCATTTCCACAGACCGATTGGACATCTCTTATCAAACGTTTACTCTCAGAGCCGTACTGCAGTCCTCTTTCTTCATTGATTTAGCAATTTATAGGCAGACTCCTACATGCTTAAACCCCGTTGAGGTGGTGATGAGATCAGGTCCATACACGGTCAATTAGCAGCTGTCTCAGTTTGATATATGAATGAATAACCAAAGCTGCTGCATTGTTCCCAGATCAGCAATTTTCACCCTTGAATTATTTTTAAGCATGGCTTTTATAGCCGATCGGCAGCTCTGGTTTACCCTTCTAACAGGATTCTGACTCGGCAGAATGGAGAGGAGTCATAAAAGGGCCCCTGTCATACCTCGCTCGGATTTCATCGCTCATTACCGCGAGATTGCTCAGTGTTTTTGAGTGCTAATTATTTGGCGTGATAATTAATCACTCGGAGAAAACAATTCCTGCCATTTCTTAAATTCCTTTAGAAAGGGGGCCCCCATTAGTTAAACGACTGTGGTAGGAACAATCGCGAAAGTAGGACACCTCTGATGTTTTCCGCTGCATTGCACACAATGCAAAAATTCCCCAGGAGAAGCGGCATTGATCTAGCGAAAGCTGCATAAGTTTTCTATCCCTGAGAATCGGCGTGACAAAACCATCAGCGTGGAACTAATACGCTAGGAATGCGGCAGCAGCCGCCCCGTCTCTTAGCGAGAACCTTTGTTCGCTGACACTGAACTCCAACAAAAACAGGAGTTACTCATATGGGGACACGCAAAACTGAGTCACAAGCCGGAGTTCGCTTTCTAATGAAAATATAGTACGCTGGCTTTTCAGCTTTGCTCCAGGTGTGTGCCGATGCTGTTGTAGGCTCTGCAGTTTTCTTTTAGATTATATTGTTTTTTTATGTGGTTTTCTTCGTTTTTTTGACGTATACCCAGCAGGCCACCAACTGTTTTTTGAACACACTTAGCATCAAATACAATGTCACCCTGTCATTGAGGTGAACAGTGTATGTTCCTCAGCTTCTCAGCAGTAAATTGTACTGCAGCAGATATACAGTTCACTCTTGACCGAACGGGATTAAACCGAGCACCAAGTGTGTGTTATTTACCACTAACTCAGATCAACTGTAAGATGTACTGTAACCATCAAAGGTTTAGACTCACCCAAGTGAATATGTTTTACTATGCAGGCTTATACTTAACAGTTACAACTGATGAGATGTCAGAAACAGTACATATCCCATATATGATCCTGATGTATCACCGTATTACATTTCTGTCATATTGCCACCTCTAATATACATATAATTTAGAAGCCCTAGTTACCAATTTAGTATCAATTTAGTGAATATTCATGATGGACAGACCAATAGAAGAGTGCTTAGAAAAAAATCTTGTTCTATCAGCCTCCACTGCAGGTTAACAAAGCTGTTTAATCCTCCTGTAAAGTTCCATTTGGAGTTTTTTAAGGTGGACTGTATAATTCTATGAGTGCCATTTTATTGTTGATGTTTTCCCTTTCTTTCTAAAAACGTTTATTCTAAACCTTCTATGAGTTGCTGTGTCTAAACCTGTGACTGGTACTGTACCTGTTTTGTTTTAGCTCACCTCAGTGTGATTGCACTCAGTGGCCTGTTACGAAATAAAGACTTGTATTTACAAGATTTATGTCCTCCTGCAGTTAATATACTTCACTGCTATTCCGTATGCTTCACTTCCCACATGTCCTGGAAAGAAAATCTAGTTTTCCAGTCATGCAGCGTGCCTGGAAAATGATAAAAGTTGATAAAAATGTTCTAGAAATATTGGCCACTAACAGGATGAGGAGGGATTCACTGCTCGCTGAATGTCCGCAATCATGGTTGTTGGATCAGTCAGGTACAGCAGGTCAGTAAGGCCCATCCGCGCTTACGTCACATGCGCGGCCGAGTGTGACACTTGAAACTTCACGTCTCACCTACAAACCTGTGAAACCTACCCACCAAGTTTCATTCTTGTCTGTTGATTCCTTTGATCTTTCGACAATGAGTGTGTGTAAGTGAGGCATCAACAGTCTTAACCACAAAGGGCTGGTGTCCCAAACAGGAGGGTAAAACCTAATTACACTGGTTTAGTCTGTGGAATTAATCGGTTAGTTATATGAAATGTGCTTCTGCTTGGGTTGACCCTTTAAGCGATTTAAGTAATAGAAATTGTCCTGGAAAATGATTTCCTTAAGAGAATATGGGAGTCTGTTCATTTCCATCTTTTAAATACTAAAGAACAATGATTGTCAAATCTAATATAGTGCTTTTGAAACAGCAGATATATGCAAAAGCTGTCAATTTGGTCCAAGCACAGCCTGCTGCTGTTTTTTTGAGATGCAACAATTGTGGTTTGAAAGGAAACTATCAATATTCTCCAGGCAAATGTCAGAATTTGCATGATACTGGGATGATTTAGAGAGAAAAAGACTGAAAAATAACCAGTAGTGCCTCTGTTGCATATATGTTATACTATGCTATAATATATGATATATTAATTTTTATGAAGATAGAAAAGAGTAGACAAGTGTAGTGTAGAAGTAAAGATTTATTCACTGTAGTTAGTATCAAATCTCTTTAACTTCAACATAATATGTGTAATATACTATATACCTACATGTAGAGTACTAAACTGAATATTATACATATTGCTGCTGTCAGAACAAAACCTTGTATCTGCATTTTTGTCATTTTTCACTTTTTGACATAATTTGAAAATACCTGTTCCCCTTTACATTGTGTATGAAATTATTTAAGAATGGACCAAAGGAACTGGCCCAAAATTACATATAAATAAATCTGGTTACATTGACTTACATTAGGAGTAAAGGTGGTAGTAATTTCAGGCTCCTGCAGATGGCATTACATGAGGATGATGGGGCTATAAATACCTGCGGGGTGTGAGTGACAGCATCCATAGATTGAGAAGAGGTGGTACAGTGCAGTGAATGTCTCGTTCCATGTGTGGAAAATGACTCCAAAGCAGAAGTTAATGATTGGCTAAAAGGAGTGACTGCATTTGGGTGTGTCAAAGACCATAGTGTGAAGGAAGTAGCTGAATCTGCAGGTGTATGGAAGTGTACGGTCATATGGGTCTACCAGCTGTGGCTAAAATTCCAGTCTTCAGGAAATTCTCTTCAGAATTGTGCCAGGGAAGGCATCAACCAAATCTGGCCCAACTGACCAATTCTTTGATGCAAGAGTGTCTGAACATTGATGTGGCCTACATCCAGAAACTTGTCCAGTCCATGCCAAATCCAATCACAGCTGTTATTCAGGCTCGTAGAGGTTACACGCTAAAAGGTATGCTTTAGCCACAGGTGACTAATTGTTTGTCTGCTGAGATTATATATAGCCTTGAACAGATATTCTGAGAATATATAGCAGTCATTTACACTGTGTCAGATTTTCGTGTAAAAATGGTTTAATATGGTTTAATAGGACCATAAAATCTACTTATATTACCTTTTATTGTACGTCAGTGCAATTCTTTGGGCTTCTCCTGTAAAGCTACTTTTTTGGAGATGTTCAAATAGTGATATTCATATTTTAGTTCCATTTATTATATTAGTAAAATCTTTGCATTTAATAAAGCCTGTCTATTGGCTGTCTGAATTATGTTTTTTCTACATCAGTCTTTTAGTCTACTTTAGATACATGAGTATATTCATTACTATATAGCTGTAAATGATATAGGCTTTTTATGACTTTGTCATGTCTTTATTTGGTCTGTAATGGTCACCTCTGTACAGCCAAATGCAGGTCTTCATAAAATCATTGTAAAAGGACAATAATAAACAATTACAGAAAAAATATTTGCTATTTTTCATCATTTCTTTATATATATATATATATGCGTTCTGTTTATGATTTAAGAGCAAACAACAACTCATCTATATCCAAGGCCTGTTTATACCCTGTAATGGTTTGTGTAGCTTCAAGCATCTGCAGCATCAATTATCTAACGCTCTTCCCCTTCGGGCCTGCCTATCCTTGCGCATAAACGAACTAATCTCGCCGTACGAGTATACACAGTCTGCAAATGAGAAACAAGTGCATCTGCTGTCGATGCCAGGCATGTTTTGCTAGTCTGGTGCAGTCTCAATTAAGGGGCCGGGGGCCGTGATTTGGTGAGGCCGCTACTGGTAAGAGGCTCCTCACTCGAGTATGTGGAAGAGGCAGTTTTGATGTGCATAAGTGGCGTCCATGCAAAGGACATCACTTCTTCTTCGCTCTTCTTTTTTTTCCGCTGCTGGCCTTTCCACTTCACTGTCACTGATTGTTATTCACCCAGCTCACCCCTCTGTTTCTTTAACCTTTAAGAGTCCACAGTCTCCAGTTTTAACCCAAGCCAGGCTCCCTCTCTGCTTTATAGCGCGTGTGTGTGTTTGTGGAAAGAGGAGTGCTGGCAATGGTAATTGCCTTCATCTGCTTGCGTGTAAGTGGGAGTTGGATGAGTGCTTGGCTTGCGGAGAGGATGCTGGAATGACTTGGCAGACGGCGTGTTTATGAAATAGAATTTTAAAGGTGTCAATACACTGAAATTTAAAGGCTAGTCAAAATAAGTCGGGCAGAGAATCTCTTCTTTCTCTCAGCCTTCCTTTATTCTCCTTCCTTTCTCTCTCTTTTCACTGTCGCTCTGTCTATTATACTCTCTCACTCCACTCTCTCTCTCTCACTCTGTATCTCTCACACTCTCTATCTGTCACTTTCTCTATTTTTTTCTCTCCTCTCTCTCTTTTACACCCTCTCCCTCTGCCTTTTTCCCCTAACACCCTCTCTCTCTCTCCCCCCGCCATCTCTCTCCCA
>CM067483.1:29163110-29231016 GCA_034552555.1 Semaprochilodus insignis | reverse complement strand
ATATATATATATATATATATATATATATATATATATATATATATATATATATATATATATATATATATATATATATATGTGTGTATGTATGTATGTGTTCCAAGGCTAGAAGCAGGCTAACCCTGGTGTCTGCCGTCTTCTCCCTGACCAGCACAGCCTCTTCCTGTGAGTGCTACTGCTCTAACAGTCTTTTTCTCAATACCAGGACCAGCTCTCGTTCTCTCTCGCAGCTTTGTTCTTGTATGGGTGTGATGCCTTCATGTCAAGGCATGTCTGCAGGCACTGCGCAGGATCCTACCGGTGGAGCTGATGTCTGGCACTTTCCGATAAGAGTCGAACCTGGTTCTCTGGTTTGCCGGAACTGGAGGTGGGGGTGGAGAGAAGTCGACCACATCAGGGACCTTTCCTGGCATCTCTGGAAGATGTGGGTGGAAAAGACTGTAGCCAGCTAGTTGTAAAGCAGTGACAACAAAGCCCCAGGGATGTAATCTTAAAAGTACCGTTGCATAATGCCCATGTACTGCATGTTGTAGAGGAGTGCTTGCTTATTGATTTACTCTTGCTGTGGTTAGCAGCATCAATGAGTACATAAAGTGCCAAAAAACACGAGGGCCACCATCGCACTCCAGCCCACCCCCGAGTACATTCCGGCGCTTAGATTTGTAGTAAAAGAGTCGAGCGTGTTCGTATATTCTCTCGAAGGAAAAATGAGCCTTCAGAGGCGTAATCATTTCAGCATCATCTACACACGGCATTATAACCATTGCCATTAAAAAGCTCTTTCTCTTTGGGTGAAGTTCATAACTTATTCATCAATAGACGATATGCACAACGCCAGGGGAAGAGCCAGAAACTAAACAAAGACAGATAACGCTTCTAATTATGGGTAATGGGTTCCCAGAGAGGCACAGGACAGAGGCATTATGGGTCACTGATTGGTCCGTGTGTAAGAGCTAGCGGTGAGCTGTGGGATATTGCGCTGTTGTGTGATTGTCTGTGACCTGCCATTCACCTCCCGCTGTGGGGCTCCTTAAGTCATGTTTAGTGGTTTTATTATACCTCTCATTATTAACCAAATGGAGTCATTGTCCAAAACGTAATAAGGGGGAAGGATTATTTTCCCCCGTAGTGCAATTTCTGTCAGGGATGATGTCTTAGTTTCAGATAAGCCTCAGGAGTTGGACTGGAAGAATAGCTAGTGATATACACGCGCTTGTTCGGCTTCTCAGACTGAGTTGATTATGCACTTGATGGCACAGAGGAGCTGGGTTCCATTGACCCATTAAGCATCCATTGATCTGTTAACCCTTTAAGACTGGATGGACCTCATTCGCCAAATGTTCCTAAGAAGACATTTCTTCTTAAAGCCCACTTCCGCAGCTTTCACGTCGATACTGATTCACCATTATTTTCTTATTTGGGATTTGTTCTAAGATAAGAACAGAAGCTACAGACACTCAAGCACAAACCCATTGTGGCACATAGGGCATAGACTTTTTCTTGGGACTTTTCATCAACATGTTATAGGCCTTATTATGTGTTGTACAGTACCGGTCAAAAGTTTAGACACGGCTACTTATAGAAGGTACTTATGTTTATCTTAATGCTTTACTTTAGAATAAAAGTGAAGACATTAAACTATAAAATAGCACACACAGAACTGTGCAGTCCACCTTAAACCCCCCCAAAATGGAACTTTACAGGAGGGTAAAACAGCTTTCTTAACTTGCAGTGGAGGTTGATATAACAAGATGATCCAAAAGCAATTTTCCAAAAGAGACCAAAATTTCCATCATGAGTATTCAGTTAAATGAGTATTTAGTAAATTGATTCAGTTAATTAGTTGGGTAGGGTTTGTATGATTGGGTGCAATGGCTCCTACTACTCATCTTTGTTTTTCTGTAGAAGGTAGAAACTATTTATTAGATTTGTATATGACTTTCATTTCAAACATTCCAATTTAGTGTTATTTGTAACTATTTGCAAAAGCTGCTTTTATGCTGACTCAATTCATATACACATAATATCAGAATATTAAGAACACCTCATCGTGTTTACTATGTAGTTCTGCAGTCTGTTTCTCTGCATACTTTGTTATCCTGTTCTTCAATGGACAGGACCCCCACAGGACCACCACAGAGCAAGTATTATGTGGGTGGTGGATCATTCTTCAGCACTGCAGTGACACTGATGTGGTGGTGGTGTGTTAGTGTTAGAGTTGGGCTGGTGTGAGTGGATCAGACACAGCAGTGCTGCTGGAGTGTTTAAACACTGTGTCCACTCACTGTCCACTCTATTAGACACTCCTACCTTGCTGGTCCACCTTGTAGTTCTACAGTCAGAGACGAAAGCTCATCTGCTACTGCACACAAACTAATACACCACCTCCATGTCAGTGTCACTGCAGTGCACTGGGGGGTGCGGTCCTGACCATTGAAGAACAGGGTGAAAGGGGATTAACAAAGTATACAGAGAATCAAATGGACTACAGTCTGTAATTGTAGAGCTACAAAGTGCACCTGTATGGTAAGTGGAGCTGATCAAATACTGTATTTGAAATATATCACTATGTAACAGTCAAAATCAAAGATTTTCCCATCCAGCCACTCTCAGGCGGTAGGTTTTCAAGGGTTATGGGTATGTTTTTTAGTGTTTGTTCGTGTGTAGAGTCATACAGAAGGGAAATATTGGACAGGCTATGTTCATATTTACATTTCGCAGAGCCATTTTAACGACACTTGGAGTGATGTGACCTATGCAGACGTGATGTTTCTCCCTCTTTCACTCTCTGGCTCTCTCTCTTTCTGTCACTCACACATACAAATTTACGATGTGCTTGAGTGGTCCGTTACCCTCTACGTCTCTGCTCTCTCATGCTTCACAGCTTCTGAAGGTGTTGCTGGAAGCTCACTGATGCAAACTGCACGTAGTATCTGCACCAATCTTAAATACATGTGAATCATCCCCATGACTGGACAAAAGGGACACAAGACGACACATTTACTGTGCTCTACTGCGCATCAGGGAACAGATGTGGAACTCAAAAACGGTTAATTTGATGGCTATAAATAAGTGGCACAGAAAGCTCATCAAGTGTTCTTGTTTTAGGAAAGTCATGATATCTGCTGCAGACTTCTCCATATACACTCACTAAAATAAAAGTTGCTGAATAGTTCTTGGCTCAGCTTTACAGTTTCTTGGCTCAGCTTTTTTTTTCTAGGGAAAAAAAGCTTTAACGGGAAGGAAGCCTTTACATTGTGTGGAAAGTCTATGAACTTTAAAAATGCTCTTCACTTTGACGCACCACATTTTTTAAATGGTTCCTTTAGGGCACAAAAAAGTAGTTATTTTATGGTACTCCTCCAAAGAGCCCATCTTGGCACTTGGTATTTTCAGTTTGCTAGGACTTTGCTCGGCTCAACCAGTCTGAAGGTGTACTGTTTTTAAGAATTGTTGGTTTTAACAATTCTGAATATTGGATCATCATTAGTTTTTAATTGTTTTATCATTGGTTGTCAAGCTAAATGTTAGCATTTTATGTCTCATATTAAAATGTCTCATTTTAGCCATAATGATATTCATAAGCTCACCGGACAAATAAATAATCACCTGTGACTGAAACATACCTAATACCACCAATACCTAATGTGCACCAACAACAGCTGTGACTGGATTTGGCATGGACTGGACAAGTTTCTGGATGTAGGCCACATCAATGTTCAGCCGCTCTTGCATCAAAGAATTGTGCAGTTGGGCCAGATTTGGTGGATGCCTTCCCTGGCACAATTCTGAAGAGAGTTTCCTGTAGACTGAGATCTTTGCCACTGCAAGTAGCTGAATTTGCAGGTATATGGAAGCGCATGGTCATACGGGTGGAAGTGACCATACACTTCCACACACCTGCAAATTCAGCTACTTCCTTCACACTATGGTCTTTGGGACACCCAAATGCAATCACTCTGCTTTGGAGCCATTTTCCACACATGGAACGAGACATTTCCTGCACTGTACCACCTCTTCTCAATCTATGAATACCCCAGAATACCCCCTTAAATACCCCATCCATCAAATCCTTGCGAGTGAACGTTGTTCTCACATCAGAGGCATCTGTTCATTACAACATGAAACATGCCACTATTGATCTGCGCTTTATCGGTTTGCCAGTATTAATAAACTCATCAATATCATCTGTAATTATTGGACAACTAATACACCTGTCATGACCTTCTTACCTTCAAAGAAGGTCCTATAATAGCTGAGAAAAAAAGTCTCTTTCATTTTCCTCTGTAAAATTCCTATGTTCCTATTATGCTCAGTTTCAGTCTTCTTAATGTATTTTTGGGGTCTACTAGAACAGATTTACATGCTTCAGTTTTCCCAAAACACATACTGTACATTTGTATTCACCCTCTGTCTGAAACGCTCTGTTAGAGCTCCTGTGTCTTTTAGCCCCGCCTCCCGATGAGCCCAATGTACTCTGAATGGTCAGCTCACCCACTCTGTTCTGATTGGTCAGCCACTCCTCTGGCATGTACTTTGAGCTTTATAACTTTGCAGACTATTTACACTAAAGGAAAGAGAGATCTGTAAAAGCAAAATATAATCTTTGTACTTGTTGTATTTAAACATGTGTTATAGTAATAATCTTGCTTCATACTTCATAAGTATTAACTGCCATCTAAAAAGTTTAATTAATTAAATGCCCCAATGGATTTTCTTCATTGTTTTTGGGGAGATACAGTCAAGGTTCCTCTATAACTGGTTAAGACTTCGGTACTGCGGGATCAACCGAACCCTTTTTGATATCTAGTGGGAGAAATAAACATTTTAGGTCTTTTGGATGTGAATGTAGATATGAGTGGTCATCTAACCAGGTTTCACTCTTTGTCAGGACTCTTTACCAAGTCTTGGTAAAACTGAATCTATATGTTTAAATATATGTCTGCTAGAAGCTAAAACATGAAATACCTTTTACAAGTTTTAAATGTGTTTGGGAAGTGCTGTTAACTTATTGCTAGCATACTGTTAGAGTCCTACAGGGGTGTTAGCAAAAGTTAGCATAACCATAGAAGTGTTTTTTCCTTGTTTTGACAGAGTTTTGATATTTACAGCATAAACTGAAGGCCGAGCTCCAATAGTAGGCCTTAGAAAGTATCAACCAATGTATAAACTGGCATTCAGGTCCGTTTATTATGATCAGTGATGTTTCTTAAGTTCCATTTTATCAGGTTTCTTCTGCAATGCACTTAGAGAGTAGGCCATGTTGACAGAGCACATATGCACTTTGTGCAGCATTAATATGTTTAGTGCAGTTCCTTTCATAAGCTATCTTCTCTTTGAGCAGTCTGTTTTCTTTCCATTATGTTGGTGCTGAATAGGAGAGAGATAGACAGAATACAGTAATAGGAGAAAAAAAAGAAAAGCATTACCGATTCCCAACGTCCAACGTGTCGAATTATCTCATTACTGAAAAGCAAATGTTGCACCAATGCTTCACTTAAATGGAAACGTGAACTACACACAGTCACACACTCGCACACTAACACTCAACCCAAACAATAAACACAAGGCAGCAGATTAGAAGAACGTAGACACAACATAAGCCGTTAAGGTTAATTAGCCCGCTGTTGAGCAAAGAAGCAATCTCATTTTTAACTTCTATGTCCCGTGGTGAAAATTAATTTGGGCACCACATGCGATCCACCCTCTGCATCTCCCGGCATCGCCTTCCCCTCTCGGCTCCGTCCTCTCTTGAGGGCTTTCTTCGCTTCCAGATAAGCCAGCATGCGAGGTGATGTCCACACATTCATCAAACAGTGAAGAGACGGAACGTGTGTTTGTGTGTGTGAGGGGGAAATGATTAGCACCAGTAGATAGCAGGCCAGCAGCGAGGGTGTGAGGGGATGGAGGAGGGAGGGAGGGGGAGATAGAGGCTGATGGAGCGTGCACGCGCGCAAGAGAGAGAGAGAGCTTTTAATAAAGCTGACCTTTTCCATGGTGGGCTTGTTATGAAAAGCGTTGCCACCGAGGATAAATGAAAAGCAAGGCGCAATAAAAACATTTGCATGCCTGTGCTGAGATGGACCGGTAGCGTATTTCGACTTGGATTTTATCAAGCTGGGCATGTTTTCATATCGCTGTAATTGCTCAGGGGCAAAATATGTTTGGACAGGATTAGTTTGGATTACAGCATCAATACTATTAGTGTATTAAGTCAGGGTGTCCAGGGACAAGACTGTTTCCCCCGATGATGCTGGATTGGGAGGTGATAGTTGGTCTGTATTTGATCTAATGATACAGATTAATCTGGAGCTAGTATTCTGTTGCAGTGGGTTTCGACCTGGGTGGCCAGGACTATGAATGCCCAAAAAGTACAATTATAAGCAATAAAGGTCATTTTCATGAGTGAGCAGTGAGAAAACTAGTTTCAAACTGCTAACCGAGCTGCTAACTTGCTACCTCTTAAATGTATCAACATTAAAAGTGAGCTTGTCTTCTTTCTAAGAGGTTAAACATGGATAACTGACATTCATGTACAGCGACTTTAATACAAATAGCGTTTCAGTGTCCAATAAATACCTGATGTATTTTACCAAATCGATTCGAACTGGCCCGTCCTAATCTTGGGTACAGTTTACTTAAGCATCGCCCTCTCCAGTCACAAGTCTAATATAGTTGTCCCACCCAAAACAGCTTTAATAAAAAGTGTTTCATCGAGAGACATACTGACCATATGCTAACAACCAAGTGAGAGCTATACTGGCTAATCAAGCTGAATGATTATCTTACTGCAAACCACCTTAACAAAACATTTTAGTCTGGCTTCCAAGCCCATCACAGCACTACAACAGCAAATGGTCCTAAATGATATATATATATATATATATATGCATTCTAACGTGTTGGGAAGCACTTCATTATATGCATGAGAGGTGCTATATAAATAAAGTTTATTACTATTCTTCTTATTACTATTATTATCCTTAACTATCCTTATCCTTAAGTGGCCTGCCCAGGGTGTTTCCCAATGAGCAATGAGCATTGGGATAGGCTCCAGCACTCCCAGTGACCCAGTAGGATTAGCGACAACCAGCGATGCTAACATTCTGTAGACTCAATGAGGATATAAATCCAACAGTAAAGAGACCTGAAATATTACCTGCTTTAACATGTCACCGCAGCTGCTTGATGATAGTGAGTCATGGAAACAACACGTTCTGCATATGTAGAGGTTGTTTATTCATTTTTCTCTGCCTGTGTTATTGTGTTCAATTCTGCCTCAATGGTGTAGCCGACTGGGAGTGTTGGACACGAGATGTCAATCAAGTGTGCTCATTAGAATATTAGGATAAGTCTGAGCAGCAGTTTTTATCTTGTTTTTCCATTACTAGATGTTTAATATGGCAGGCGATTTAAGTCCCATTCAGATATATTTAGCATTTTACTGTGTGTTCCATAGCACTTGATTATTGCTTAACTACAATACCGATCATACCAAAATGTAGACATAAGGCTTCACTAAAAATGACTGCAGGGGAAAGAGCTGTCAAATGTTTGCAACCATGACCGTGTTATTTAAGCCGTATTAGGTAGATCAGATTCAATTAGATTAGCTACTTCTGATCTGATGTACTTATGATTAGTATTGACATGCTATTCCATGTATTAGAGAACTAGAACAGACTTGGCATAGCAGCAGAGATACGTAGCATTGTAACATGTGTTTACAGCAGAAGTTGAGGCGGTCATGCTTCCGAAAGGTCAAGAACAGCTATCCTACTGTACAACATTGAGAAAGTGGAGTATGTTGTGATGTGTGTTTCTATGATATAAGCTATGATATATGTCAAGTGCACTGTAGAATAAATAAAGCCATTACCTTAGTTGGACTAGTATCTTAGTACCAACTTAGACTGGATAAAGCTTAACCAAAGACCTCAACTGCAAAAACACAGTCCCAGTGTGGCTTCTTACCTAAAGCTACTTGCAGGCAGGCTCGCTTGAACTTTTTCAGGAAATGAGATGCCGTCTCCACAGCTCTTCAGCACAGCTTACCTCAGGTAGGGCTAAGCCTCTTCCAGCCTTTCCTCTGCAACAACACCAGAGATCGTTTCATATTTTATCATTTGTCTCTAAATCTGTTCAGGTGAGGATTTTTGCCATGTAGGCCAAAACCAATCCACTAGGAACACATCCCTACTCAGCCAAGAACTCACTCATCCACACTCTAGTAAATCCTGGTATTCTGACGGAGTGAATAATATGTGAGCTGAGAAATTGGTGTGTTTGAAAACCTGGAGGAATTTAGGTTACTTAAGCAGAAGCAGATTAAGTTTGACGGTATTCGTGTAATGAATATGATCAGCACTGTTATCGCTACATGGCTGTTAAATGGATTAGAACGTTTAGGAGTGTGTGGCATTGTCTTACGGAACCTGCAAGAGAATGGCACTCAAAACCAGTGTGCAAGATAGCCTGTGCTATTTGGGGGGGTCCCATGTTTGCTGTTGCCTGGCCACTAACTTGCTCACCTTAGTGGCACTAATGCCAGCTTCAACATTTGGCAACAAAATGTTTGGTTTAACAATTTGTCCTCTGGAAATGCTCTATTCTGACAATGCAGTTGGCTTTGGTCTTCCGATCTCTCTGGAAATTTTCGGATTTACAAAAATGCCATGGCATATTGGAAAGATTTCCTGAAGTATATCGGTCATGGTTATAGTTGCCTGGCTATGAAGGACCTATTAGCCAGTTTGCTACAGCTCCATAATATGCAGACCATTGCTGCATAATTAGGAGTATTGGTGGGCGAAGCAGGCCAAGCAAGTACCTTTTATCTGAATTTGTAATTGATGGACAGCATACGTCTACTTTCAGGGGACACTCCAAAGCCCCACTCAAGAATTTTGATATTAAGACATTCAGGGGGTTCAAACTAGACTAATTAGGAAGTCCTGGACGCCCAGGACCCCCTGTATTTCACAACATGCTAAGAACCCTGCAACTACATCTTTGACCATGATAGCGCAGTACAGGGGTACTCAAGTCACTGGTCCTGGAACAAATGACCAGAGTCTGATCATTTCCGACTCAAACACACCTGATTCAAATCACCTGTTAATTGCCTGTCTTAGTAGGCGTGTTGGACCCCCTCCACCATCCCTGCTGGGTCTAGCATACACTCTTAATGCCAGACCTCACAATTAATTGTTATGCATGCAGGTGGTATTGGCCATAGTTGTTGCACCTGATATAGCTGCCGTCTGATTGTTATTCCAGAGTCATTGCATAGGTCAAGCCCTGAGCTGGAAAACATAACATGAATGTGAACAACAAACAGCCAATGTAGGACCTCGTTGCATGCATTATCACCACCCCACTCTATCTTGTCCACGCTTGCTGTGTAGGATCTCATTACCTTGCTGGCAATTGGGGGAGAATTTCAGTTGGGGTCATAGTGTATCCCCCTGTAGTTAAGCCTACATTCTCTCTTGTGTCTTCCACGGTCGTCTTATTGGTGCAAGTCCAAAATAATTCAAACCAGATATACCATCCTGAACTGACAACAGTAGGGGCCACCTAAAAGTTTCAGTCAAGGCCTGATAAGAATTTGAAAAGTTGAATTGTGATATTTTAAAGGTGAATTATTTTTACACCGTGAATGATTACTACAATAATTAATGGAGTGCCTGCTAAGGGCCAAAGTACACATTCCACCCAGAGACCTAAGAAGGTCCCAGTGCTCATTAAGAACACTGAGGGTTCATATCAGTAGTGCAGCTTGATTGATGAGAAGCCTGTACTTCGCTGGGGGAAGGAAGGATCCATTGGCCTGCTACTAATCTCTGCTCCCTTCAGCCTTCTACCTAAAAAGCAGCACTTCACGGCAGATGGTTCTGCAGCTGTGTTCTCATGTTCAAGTGAAGGTTATTGTCTAAGCCCCCCCCCTCCACCAATCTCATTGTCTCATTGCTGTGTAATGTGTTAGTTTTCACCTTGCTTGCATGGCTGCTCTGCCCACGCCTTTCCGTCATTTATTACTGGCCCGAAAAAGAATGCTTTGCTGGCATATGGATGAGATTATTGTTAACATGATGACAATAACCAAAGCTGTGAAACTCACAACAGAAGGCTCAAATGCTTCAAATGCTCCTCTTACTTGCTTTCTTAATGCTACACTTTCATTTCTCCCTTACACGTTCAGAAGGAGCAAACATTGTAACCCAATTAGGTTGAGTTACAGTAATTTCTTCAGAGCTGTTAGCGGCTCTCCCAAGACGTTTGAGGCTGATTGCTTGTTGACAGCACTACAATTATCCAAAACTAGGTTTGCAATACTTTAAGGGTCACTTTCAGCTCAGAACGCTGTATCTCGGTTTTTATATTTTATATCAAATTTGACAAAAAAGCAACCTTTATGACAAATGACACGTGTCAAAATGAGGCTAATGATGTCTGTACGTCTGTCTGTCGAAAGGTTTACCAGTTGTCCTGTAGCCTGCTTTTCGTAAAAGCAAATTGTCGCTGTCCAAAGAAAAACAAGTATCTCCAAAATGAAACTGATTTCATTTTAATGTCAATGGAACCAGACTTTTTTCCAGGGAATTGTGGACCATTTCTGTTGATCAATTCATCGTGATTTTTTTACACAGTGTCAACCGGAACTGCTGTGTTCAAATTATGCATAAAAATAAAAATCAAGCAAAAGGGAGACACATGTTTTTCTTTGGACAGTGATGATATTTGTCATGTTATACAGTATCCTGTAGCATAGCACTGCAGCTGTTAGCCTCACTGGTTGGACAAAATTCAAGATTTCATTTTGTAGCATTTACTAAAGTACCTAGCCTGCATTGCACAAGTATGTCATACCACCATGTGAATTCCCCCCCCACTCAAGTAAAGGCGTATTGAGTGCAGCCATATAGGCTAATAGATGCAGGTCTGACATGTGGCTTTTATCTGGCTTCATTCTTCATTAGTAAACCACTGCAATGTCCTTGTAGCATTTCAAAATTCCCTTCCACTTTCAAAATGCATAATTGGAAGGAATATGATAGGAATGATAAATAGGAGTGAAACAATGTCAGAAATCAATGCTCTCTGTTTGCCTGACATGCTCAGGGTACAGCCCCAAAACCCTGAAGAGAATGGAGAGAATAGTTCTCGAAGTGGTTAGGGGTCGTAACCTTGATGGGTAGAAGCCGTTCGACGCAGTCAGGAGTCCGGTGAATTTCAGCGCTCGTTCTTTGTCTTTTCCTCTGCATTAGCATTTAGCCCCTTTTGCTCTCTGCGTCCAATCAGGGGTCTGCATTGGGTGCTGCTTGTCTGGATCAGTAGTAAATGGACTTCCATATGAAAGTGCATCTACCTTCATCTTGCACGGTGATTGCACTACATGGCTTTCGGAAGCCCGGAAGCCCTCTTTCTACCTATTTGTGCAGATTCTATAGCTCTCCCTCTCTCCCTCTCCCCTCGCCCTGATAAAAGACTTTCTGATGTGCTCCAGCACTCACCTATTCATTAAGGGGCTCTTTGGCCTTTATGTCTGCCGAACTGTAAAAAAAAAAAAAAAAAAAGAGAGAGAGAGAGAAAAAAAAGTTTTCGGCCCAGCGTACCTTGTCTTCTTTGTTGGTCTCCTTCAAGTGAGCTCGGGGCATGCTAAGCACCTGTTTAACAACACCTCTGACAAATGAGAGGAGATTCTTTGGTCTGTTTGATCATCAGAGGAGCCCAGCTCACCTCTATTTCCCCTCAGCCTTGTAGATTTGAACGGAATCTGTGTACATGCACAATGCCCAAAAAAAAAGTGTGGTGCTCAACAATTTCAGACTAGTCTACTTTGTTACGTATGCTTTTGATGGTTGCACCATTAGTGGGCTTGGATTGGGGTGCATACAGATGAGGACTGACAGGCACTTATGAGAGAATAGGTAATGCAGTATAGGAGACTGAAAGGCACAAGGCTGCTAAAGGGCACGCTTGTGCTGTATTCAGCCTAATCAGGTTTCAGCTGTCAAAAATGACTTATATCCCAGTGCCCCAAGCACACGCCTAATAATTTTGCTCAACAGGATGAAGTCTTAGTTCAGAAGGAAATCCATGCGAATGCATTTCAGTTCATCAGATATAAAACCATTAAAAACGACGAAGCCGTTCTGAACACGGTGGAAGCGCATATCGCTGTGCTGCATTCCCTTCAACGCCTAGAAGAGTCTGCTTAATATACAGTATTTGTCTCTTTCCTCTTTGTTAGTACGTTTGCCCCTGTGGTTTCCCCTTCCATTGTTTCTGTCAGAGCCGTGGCATTCATTTCATCTCTCTCCGTCTCATTCTCTACCATTCCCTCCCTAGGTGTGCAGAGTATTAGCAACATGTCAAAATACAGAGATCAGAGAGGAGTGGACTACTTGTTTCCCCCATTTTTTTTTCATCTTCTCAGATGTGCTACAATAAATTGTCGCAGGCTTTATGTGAAATCATGTGTCTGTCTGTCACTGTAACTGACACATCTTCCCGAGCTGTACAATGGGGTTTGAGCTATGGCTATGGTGTTCAGAGTGGGTCATCCTGCACCAAAAAGGGCAATTATTCAGCTACTGCGACTTTAAATTAATTGAGTGCCACATCACTGTAGAATGAATGTCAACATAGCTCAATGTGACACGACTGATAGTTGGGGGGTAATAAGGCAACATCTCTGAAGAGCTAAACCCAAGTAATGCTGCTTTATGAAATTAGCATGGACTTTCACATATTAAACAGATCACATCTGTTTGCCTCAAACATAGTGGTGGTGACTCTTTATTAACTACATGGGAAACAATTTGAACTAGCTATAATGCAAATGAAATGTGTATTAGAAGTTTGAACCTGAGGGTGGGTACCTAGTGGTTTAAGCATTAGATTTGGACTAAGTATAGTGTTATATATTAGACATACTTTTTACAGAAATTTCTCCCATAGGGCTCAATAACTATACATAATTTCATATTTGTCAGTGTTTAGAGTGTTCACTCCTTATAAGCTCATGGGACATGAAAAAATAAGTCACCTTGTGTATTTAAGGTGGTAGTAACTTCAGGCTCCTGCTGATGGCGCTACACAAGGATAATGGAGCTATAAATACCTGCAGGGCGAGTGACGGAATTCATAGATTTAGAAGAGGTGGTACAGTGCAGTGAATGCCTGAGTCCATGTGTGGAAAATGCCTCCAAAGCAGATGTTAATGATAAAAGGAGTGACTGCATTTGGGTGTGTCAAAGAACATAGTGTGAAGGAAGAAGCTGAATTTGCAGGTGTATGGAAGTGTACGGTCATATGGGTCTATCAGCAGTGGCTAAAATCCCAGTCCACTGGGAATTCTCCTCAGAATTGTGCCAGGGAAGGCATCCACCAAATCTGGACCAACTGCTCAATTCTTTGATGCAAGAGTGTCTGAACATTGATTTGGCCTACATCCAGAAACTTGTCCAGTCCATGCCAAATCCAGTCACAGCTGTTATTCATGCTTGTGGAGGTATTACACGCTATTAGGTATGTTTCAGTCGCAGGTGGACTTTTGTCCAGTAAGCTTAGCTTCCATTCCTGTCTGACTTTCTTTCAGTTTCTCAAAGACATGTGTAGAATTTAGTTGCACTTTCTGCTCCTCACAATCCAAGTAATCCCAGCTACAAATGTAGACTCATGAGTTTGTAAAACCCTGCTATATATCTGAGATGTCCAATTTTAATGTTTTATCTTAAACATATTCAACACGTTATGGTCTAGACTCTGGGGTGATCTATCCATTGTTCTGAGAACACCAGCAGCTTCTTTGTTTGATTTGTTTGATTTTCTCTGTGAGCAGCTACTTAACAGCTACACCTCCTTTCAAACCACAAGATGAGTTGTCTTCTCACTGTGGAAGGATGGAGAGAAACACCTGTGCAACTTTTTTTTTTTGGATCTGAGGCAAGAGCGGAGCTTGATTTTCTCCTCTCTCTCAAAGACGGAAGTACTGGGTCAGTTTTAGTGGTCTAGCAAGTTTCTGCAGGAAGTAGTAGGAAGGAGTCACTTTTTCTCTAACTTTTAATCTTTTTTTCCAACTTTGGTCTCAGAAACACCTGGGATTTTCACTTGTGCCTGGCCCATGTTTTAAAAAATGAGATTTTACACCGATTTTTTGTCCTTGAACACTGTTAGACCTCACACTTTCAGGTTATTCACATGAACAAGTCCCAACCAAGTGGTTCCGGTTCCCAAAGCCTTGAGTGAGTTTCTTGCAAACTTCTATATCATGGAATTTGTCACAGACTAACAAGACTTTAGATCTAAACAAACATGGCGGATGACAACAAGGCTATTCCTGTGGTGATGGTTGGTACTTTCTGCACAGTAAATCCACACGGAAGACAATAATGTAAATGAAGACATGCCTGAAAAGACGTGGTCAACAGGGCTGTTGTGGTACGCTTTACAACACATGTTATACAGACATGCGGTAATGTGGTTCCCACAGCTCAATAAGTTTATCCTCCTTCTCCGGGGTCAACTTTCCAATTGCCCTCTGCAAAGTGTACCACACAGGTTATCCAGACATTTTAAGGGTGATTCCAAACCGTAGGGAGTGAAAATATTCCTTTGGTAAGAAACTTCAGACTGCACAGGAAGTGCTGAGCAGTGGTTTGCAGGAAGCTGCAGGAAAGTTTATCAGTCATTGCATGTCTCTTTAAGATACATGTTTGATTATGACACCGTAGGACATTCCAGATAAAAATATTTATCAACTGCACGTCCCCTAAGCAACATTCCGTGCATAGGGAATACTGTTTAGGGACACTCTGGAAGGGAACACATCTTCATTAGTTCTTTATTTAGCCGCCATGTTTACCACGTCTTCCACACATACTGATAAGTTCCTTTCAGCTTGTCTGTCATTGGTTGATGCTATTTCAGGCATGATGTCAACACTGGAGAATTGATGGCCATCCCACCCTACAGGATACTGAATTGTACATGCTGAACATGTTTGATTCACAGTTGGTTTAGCTCTGAATGGACAGGGAATAGATTAGAGGAGTGAAGATTGTAGATTGATTACAGAGGAGAATCTGGGAACATCGGCCTTAACATCGGCCCGATTGTCCTGTAGTTTAGGCCTGGGGAATATTTGACTTTGGCTTTTTTTTTTTATACTAGTGGATTGTCTTATCTCTAATCTCCCCATAAATGTTTCCTGAAGCATGAATAATGAATACGTAATGTACATTTTCACTACAAACGAATGAAGGTGAATTTGAACAGTACTGTAGTTCTTGGTAGGACATGGTATTTTGTCAGGCAGTGCTAGATATTTCTAGTTTCTGAGAGAAATTTGTTTGACATGTGATCACAGAACCACTATGTGATTTTTTCTGCAGCAAAACGAAGTCTTGGCAGGACTATCTGGCTGCGGAGGCTGATTGTGTGAAACTCACAGACAAAGGCTCACTAAAAACCTTTCATCTACTGTGTCTATTTGTTTTGACTCTGTCGGGTTTGATAATATGGTCTAGGTAATCCCTGTGCTCCGTCTCATGATAACTTTGTAGCATTGTTGACTTCCTTTGGTTTTAAGGCCTGTTATTGTCTGGGCACACATAAATATAATCCTATAGCGCCGCAATTGAACTTAAACTTGGCACATCCCTCTTTGCAGTGCTATCCAAGTGATTTTCACTCTTCCCTCTCTACGTTCCTCCTTTGTAGCCCTACATTCTCATTTTTTCCCTCTACAAACGTTCATTTCTGCATGCTGTCTCAATCCAATTATCTCTCTGTGACATGCAGTCAAAATGCAAGCAGCGCCGCACGACGTAATTGCAAACTTGTTTCAGGACGGAACGAGCTGTTCGTGCGTAATGTCACTCATAATTATGAGTTATTGGAGACCCACTGTGTGTGTACAGGAGGTGAGAGGAGATGGGCACAGGATCCAGATTAAAGACACTGATAAAGACATGTTTTATGGGAGGTGTGTTGTGGGATGTGAGCACTATTAACCTTGACTTTAATTCTTGGAAATGAAAGTCGCTCCGTCTCTCTTTTCTCGCCTGGGATGTCACAGCCATCCAGGCGACTCCTCTGCTCCTCTAAGCCTGACTAGCCATTAAAGTACCGCTCCGGTGGAAAGCTGATTAAAATTGATTTAGGTTTTAAGTGTATTTGGAATTAATGATATAAATGTCCAGGGGAATTATGGGCCGTTGTCTGAGGGTGAGTCTGCCCATCTATTTCCTTAGTGTACCGGGGTGATGGGTGGCTGGGTGGGTGTAAAAGCTGCTCGGCTATTCACGGATGCGCGCGGAGACTAACAGCCTCGAAAAAAAAAAGACGCCTGACTCGTCCAGTGCCCAGACATCTTTCATCCTATAGCAGTTTCTCAATACTCAGACAATGGAGGAGGGAGAACAGGAGAGCTGAGAGAGAAGGAGAGAGAGAGAGAGACAGACACCAAGTGGGGAGAGGAGAGCACTGAGGGCAGACAATGGACAGCCATGTCTTAACGTAAGATGTCCAAATTAGCATTTAGTTAGCATAAGTCAACCAGAATCGTGACGAGTCGTTGGCTGACATTTGTCTTTTTTTTTTTTTGGAAGAGTAACTTTTCCCGGCCTCCAACTTGTCTCCAATTTATACAAAAACTCCCCCAAAAAGCTACTGCCAGCAAAATGCCAGCTTTTTTTTTTTGCATTACAGATCTTTTCTTGCTAAAATCTATTGTATATCTTTAATATACCTCTTTTTATTTCACGATTTTGCTGTTGTATACAAATTGTCATATCCTGTCTTGTCTTGTCCCTGTTTGCCTCTGTTTTCTCTGGTTTTGTGTTTCTGTCTTGTCACTTCCATGTGCCTTTTGTTGTCCTGTTCCATGTGCTTCTGTTTGTTTTGGTTATTGCTCCTCCTGTCTCTGCCCCTTGTCAGGCCCCTCACCTGTCCTTAGTTTATAGCTCCACCCCTTCCCAGGTGTTCCTCGTTAGTCCTTGTTGTTTTATACTCCCTGTGGTTCCCTTTGTTCTTGCTTGGTGCTTTGTCTCCATGTCTGTGGTTTGTTACCCTGTTCCCAGCCCTTTCCTAGTTTTCTTGGTTTTGTTTCATCTTATTTGTTCTTTATTAAAGACTTGCGCTTACATCCTGCCTCCTCGTCCTGTCTCCATGTGACACAAATACACTCATCATCAAAACAATGGTGGAAAGATAAAGGTTAGCAGGAACAATAAATGATAAATTTAGACTGATATGGGTAATATTTATTGAGCTACACATACAGAAGTAGTGTCTCTCAGTATGGCATCAGGCCACCATATTTGCTAATGCAACATGCCAGACGTCTCAGCATGGAGTTGTAGAGGTTCCTAATGGTGTCCTGCGATAATCCATCCCATGCAGCTTGGATATTCTCAGACAGTTCCTGCAGATTTTGTGGTAGCAGTGGAGGTGGAGTGACACCAGGCTTTCTGGACATGTGACGTGTGACAACAAACCGTTCATATTGGTGACCACGGTGCCTCCACACACAGATTCATTGATCGTCTCCATCAAGACAAAAGCGGGACTCGTCACTGACTGTGACCTGATGCCGTTTTGAATCACTCCATGACAGTCTAGCCTAATTCAGAAGAGGGCATAAATGACATAATTTATTATTATAATAATTATTATAAGTATTATAATAATAATTAACATGTAAGAAAATTATATATAACAATATATGGGGCAGCATTTGTGACATTTTTTTGTATTTTATTTATTTATTTATTTTTTTAACTAAGGCCAATTTTATTTGCTGGAATATACTGTTATACCTGAAACTGTCTTGATCACAATTCATTCTTACATGACCGTTTTCCAATCTCTCTTTATTCCTAAATAATAAAAAGGCTGTTTTTGTTACTGTGCCTTTAAGACTGCTGTAAGGTAATTGAGCTCTGTTTTGACTGGTTGCCCTGACTGACTGCCTCATTCAAAAAGCACTCAAAGCTGAAATTCAGTTTTCAATGATATTGGCTCTTTAAGCTGAATGAGCCTACTCTGTTAACTTAATGTTATTCTATCTGTTTGTAACTGCTGGATTTTTTGCTTGGAGTGCAATAAACATTCAGCATATTACATGTTGATCTGGGATCATTTTTGGAGAATTACACAGATACGTCATATCTGGTATGAACCAGCCAGTCAGATCTCTTACAAATGACATTATCGTCGCTCTGGCAAAACTAGCACAACTTAAATAGGGCTTAGGACATTTTTTCTTGGATGAAATCACTGAAAACAAGTAACAGAAGTAAGTTAGAAATCATTATATGCTTCAGTTTCATAATGAGAAATCCAGAAGCATCCATACGTTGCCATTTTTGTAATGTATGAATATGCTCTTCTCTTGCATGCTGCATCCCCAATCCTAATATATGCTTACTGTTATTTGATTGATTTGCTGAAGGTGTAATGATGCATGGGAGATGGATAGTTGAGAAAATGATGCCAATGATTCATCATCTTCCCAATAAAACTTGTGAAGCACCCCATTTGTAGATGTTTTTCATGCAAAATAATGGGCGCTGCAGATCTAGTATGGATCATTAAAATGGTGAGAAAGGTTGAAAAATTGGATGCGTTGTAACGAGAAATGTGTGGGGCCCTAAGCTTCCCACTGTGACAGAGAAAGAAGTCAGGAGGTGTACGCACATGCCCAGTGCTACATATATGCTTGTCTGTTTGAGTTAGTCGCACCCTGAAGGGTGCAGGGATGGGATTAGCTCATAATGAGGACTGTACATTCTACAGACCAGCTCTGTGGAGGTAGTGACATAAATGTAATTGCTATGTGTTCGTGTGAAAAGGACAAGCTGACCGCTGTTTTCCCCCTTTTTCTTTCCAGGCCCGTGTACATGATCTACCATGGCCAAAGTGCTCTGCAGCCTCCTGCTCCTGGGAAGTGCAGTGATGACGGCCATTGCCTGCCCTAAGTACTGCGTCTGTCAGAACCTGTCTGAGTCTCTAGGCACGCTGTGTCCTTCTAAAGGCCTGCTGTTCGTCCCCTCGGACATTGACCGACGGACTGTGGAGCTGCGGCTTGGGGGGAACTACATCATTAGGATCGCACAACAGGATTTTGTCAACATGACAAGCCTGGTGGACCTGACGCTGTCAAGGAACACCATCAGCTCCATCCAGCCGTTCTCTTTTGTGGATCTAGAGACTCTCCGTTCGCTCCATCTAGACAGCAACCGCCTGACCGAGCTGGGCCCAGATGCCCTGCGGGGCTTGGTCAATCTGCAGCACCTCATCTTGAACAACAACCAGTTGAACCGCATCTCCGAAGAAGCCTTCGATGACCTTCTGCTAACGCTAGAGGATCTGGACCTTTCCTACAACAACCTGCGGAGCATGCCCTGGGAGGCCATCCGTAAGATGCTCAGCTTGCACCAACTCAGCCTCGACCACAACCTCATCAGCTACATCGCCGAGGGTACTTTTACAGACCTTGACAAGTTGGCTAGGCTTGACCTCACCTCAAACCGGCTCCAGAAGCTTCCTCCGGACCCCATATTTGCTCGTTCTCAGACCAATGCGGTGTTAAGTACGCCATATGCTCCTGTGCTCTCTCTCAGCTTCGGCGGAAACCCCCTTCACTGCAACTGCGAGGTGCTGTGGCTGCGACGGCTTGAGCGAGAAGATGACATGGAGACTTGTGCTTCGCCTCCCAGCCTGAAAGGACGGTACTTCTGGTACGTACGCGAGGAGGAGTTTGTTTGTGAGCCACCTTTGATTACTCAGCATACCCACAAGCTTCTGGTGCTTGAGGGCCAGACAGCTAGCCTACGTTGCAAGGCAGTGGGTGATCCCATGCCCTACATACACTGGGTGGCCCCTGACGACCGTCTCATCAGTAACTCATCCAGAGCCACCGTCTACGAGAATGGCACCCTTGACATCATGGTCACCACTGCCAAGGATTACGGCACTTTCACTTGCATCGCTGCTAATGCCGCAGGAGAGTCCACAGCCTCGATTGAACTTTCCATCATTCAGTTGCCTCATCTGAGCAACGGGACGAACCGTACCTCGCAGCCCAAATCCAGGTTGTCCGACATCACCAGCTCCACCAAGACCAGCAAGGGGGAGACCAAAGCCCAGCCGGAACAGGTGGTGAGTGTGTCAGAGGTCAGCTCGGTCTCTGCCCTGGTCAAGTGGACAGTGACCAAAGCAACTCCCAAGGTGAAAATGTACCAGCTCCAGTACAACTGTTCGGATGATGAGGTCCTGATTTACAGGTAAACATTCATAGAGTCTTGACCCTCTAACTACTTGTGAATACTAATTACCTTACAAAGCTTGCCTCTTCTTCTTCTCTCTCTCTTACTCACTCTCTCTCTCTGTACCTTTCTCGCTTGCATTACTAACCCTAAGCAATTATCCTTCTGAACATGCTCTCACCTCATGTTGCCTCTTACCTGTTTGTCAGCAATAAATGTGACCTAATAATAACATGAGCATAGTCAGGAAAATATTCTAATTCAGTTTCCATTAGGTGTAGAGCTCATCTGCCGTAACTTGTAGCTATTTCCTCCAATTAGACCAGTACAAATCAACATAGCATAATTATAGGTTAACATGATGTGCCACATTCATAATTACATTCCTATGTGCCACAGCAGAACACTTTCTTCATCAAATTTGCTCTGTGGTTCTATCATCATAATCTATTGGGGTTTAGTCATACAACATATTCACGTATGTTTGGTGACACTTTCTCAAGCTTCATTGCTACAGTTTTGACCCGTGGTTATGATGGTCTTCCTTCTTCTTTATGCACTTTATACCACAGCTGAACATTTTCCTAATTAAATTTGCTTTGTGGTTCTATTTTCATAACCCATTGGGGTTCAGTGATACAATATATTCACTTATGTTTGGGGACATTTTCTCAAGCTTTATTGCTACAGTTTTGACCCATGGTTATGATGGTCTTCCTTCTTCTTTATGCACTTAATGCTGCAGCTGAACATTTTCTTAATCCATTTTGGTATATGGCTCTATATTCATAATCTATTGGGGTTTAGTGATACAATATATTCACTTACGTTTGGTGACAATTTCTCAAGCTCCATTGCCTCAGTAGTGGCCAATGATTATGATGGCCTGTCGTCTTAATGCACTTAATGCCAGAGCTGAAGATTTTTTTCATTAAATGCGTTCTATGGTTCTATATTCATAATCTATTGGGGTTTAGTAATACAGTATATTTATTCATGTTTGGTGACACTTTCTCAAGCTCCATTGCTACAGTTTTGGCCCATGATTATGATGGTCTGCCTTCTTCTTATTGCACTGGAGAGAACTTTTATTGTTTTCTAGCAGTCATTTTGGCTGTTTATGTATTTTGTTCTCTGGTCTGGCTGTCTAGAGCGTTTCCTTGTTTTGCCAAAGGCTTGCACAGAGAGTGGCGAGCTGCACTTTGTGATATTCTATTATTGTCGTTGCACAGATCATCTAATTACGTGCCTTTTCATTGACTCATCCTTTACTAAATTAGTCACCTCCACCGGCAAACCCGTAACCTATCAACAGCGCACTCTAGTCTAATCTGTACTTCCCCCTGTGGAGTGGTAGCGGGTGGTGGAGGACTGTTACGGGAATTTACGGTCAGGGTTATGTAAATCACAGTGTCTACCGCATGGAAATTGTGTGGGAATCGGTAAGGCAGAGATAACGCCACTGTGAAGTGCAGATACAGTGAGTTATGTGTCAGCCATAAACTGTATGAAACACACCAATGAACCCTTTTAGCCGTTCTTTATGCCAGAACCGTTCCTGTGTCAAAGCAATATGTGATATATTGCTAACAACTGGAGCAGTGCCTGTGACTATTTTTGCCAGCTGTAGTTCATTTGCTCCATCCAGACCTTTTTTCTTTCTGGGAAAAAAAACAAGCTTTCTTATTTGCATACTTCTATTTGTCAGCTTGTGTTTGCAACGTTCATGCAAGTTGTTGACAGCCAGATCATGGCCTGGGGACAGCCAGTGAATATATCATGGAGTTTTCATTAAGCATTCTAGTCTATTAGACTATCAGACATATAGCAGAAGCAGGAAACAAGAATCAAGTATTTGGCAAAAGGAGGTTTAGTCAAGCTAATGGCATATGCCCTTTTATTTCTGCCTGTGATTAATTATTATTTAGCCTTTGTGCGGGGATGATTTGCCTAAACAAAATGTTCCTGCAGGCTGCATTAACAGAATGATGCAAAATTACTGTAAACAAACAAACAGATCTTTTGCCAATGACTCAGAAATGTAGTATTCAGGGATTGTAGGGCTACAGGTTTTTTGTTGTATGACGACAGCCCTGTTCGCTTTGCCATCAGAATCATGTCTAGATACACAAACTCCATGCTTAATATCCACAGGAGATGATGGTCATTCTTAAGGCTGTAAAGGACATACTAAGTCAGGCAGTGGCTTTTATACAGGCAAGTGCAAATTCCAGTACCTAGCTTTTCAGCAACTGCCACAATGATGTGGTCAGTAGGACTACTATACTGTAGTCATAGAATGACTATTACTGTGAAAAGGTAACAGCAGTGCCATGTTTGGTTAGTAACGAGGCTGGATATAAGTGCATGCAAGTTTTATTGAGGACAATGAAGCAAAACAAACACTGAGAACAGCACGAAAGAACATTTATCTGACTTTAAACAAGAGTAAACAAAGATGAAACCAAAGCTACCTCACAGGATGTAATCACGGGATATGAATGCATTGCTTGATGCTTGTAATATTATTTGATGATAGTGTTTTTTGATGGGTCTAAACCATATTTTCCAAATCCATTCATAGTGGAGTGGTACATGCAGGAGTTGTGAGGCAAAATAGTCCTTTAAAGGCGCCCTACCACGCTTATTTTCAAAGTTCATAATTTTATTTTGGGGTCTATTAGAATAGATTTATTTACTTTCGGTTACACTTTACATTAAGTAACATGAAGTAATACATTAGTTGACATGAGGTGATACATTAACCGTGGTTATAATGCTTAACTAATGTTAAGTAAACACGCAACAACAACATGTTTACATGTTAAGTAAGCATGTAACAATTGTTATATGTTTACGTAACGTTAGTTAACCATTGTTCGTGTATTACTTCTTGTTAACTAATGTATAACATACTGTATGTCTGTATTCACCATCTGTGTGAAACGCTCTGTTAAACCCCCTGTGTCCTGAGCCCCACTTCCCCTCTTCCTGATGAGTTCTGATTGGTCAGTCACACTTTGTTCTAAGTGGTCAAGTGCCAAAGCAGCATCTGAAAAAGTTCTGAAACATCCCAAATGTGTAGGATAAGACACTGAAGACCATTTACATGCACAACAAGCTCCTAAAACACTGAAGAGAAGGGAAAAAGCAGAAAAGCATAATAGGTCCTTTTTTC
Organism: Semaprochilodus insignis; assembly: GCA_034552555.1. Lineage (NCBI taxonomy): Eukaryota > Metazoa > Chordata > Actinopteri > Characiformes > Prochilodontidae > Semaprochilodus > Semaprochilodus insignis. The sequence goes on along the minus strand of CM067483.1, from coordinate 29,207,559 downwards.
ATATATTTTTTAGATTTATGACTATTTTAGCATTATTAATGTGACACATTATATATCAATAACCAAATAAATAAATGCAATTACATAAATTAATTCATTCATTCGTGAATTAATTAAAGGACATAGATTTTATAGTGGATTTGGATAGAAAAATAGAACTGTCATATTATGAAACATCATGACTCCTGGTTCCTGTCAATATCACTGTAAAGCAATCTCAGTTTGTTAGTTTCTCTACAATGAACCATTTCACATCAGACTACACTGAATTGCTTTGTTTGAATTGCAAAGTTCAGATTTTTCAAAAATCAAAAATCAGCCAAAGGCTATTCTTCTTCTGCCACAACTGGCGGGCAAAGCAAATCCAAGCGGAAAAAAAGAGAGAGAGAAAAAAAATTAGTAATACGCAAGCAGAAAAAAAGGTTGAAGACTCTTATAAAGCTGCTGCTCTGGAATGTAGCATCTTCCCCTGTGATAGGAATGTAATTATGAATGAGTAATGGACTTCCTCGACATGGAGGCTTAGTGTAGTCAATGCGTCACGCCACCATGCCGCTGCTGATATGACTGCAGTGGGCTGCTGAAGGAAGGATGTATCACATATCCTTTATGAGTCTATAGAATATATTGGTTTTATACACCATGCGGATAGAAACCATGTCTGTTGCTTGGTGGCCACAGTTCCTGTAAGATTGCAGTTGAAATTGGAGTGTTATGTACATGTAGAAAACCAAAAATAAATAATGTATTTTCAGTGAATACATATGTCCTATTTAGAAGGATTGGGTACTGTCAACAGTCCATTCTGTTAGCTTGAGCTGATCACACTTGCTACAAGTTAAATGGAAAAAAAGTCAGAGCGGTGTATGTAAATTTGTGCAGGTCTCACATGCATTTGGTTCTGCTGCTCAGTCTGCCTCTTATCTGCCCAGCTCACCTGTGTCAATGGTGTTCCCACCCACAAGTAATCTGGCCACAGTCTATGAGCAAGAAATCAAACCCACTTGAAAAATAAGGCGCGAGTGCTTTTTACCTAATCGCTGTTTTGTGTGCTGGAAATATACGAGGAGTGCTCTCGGAACAGCATGGTTGGCTAATCAATTAGACCTTAATTAAAATTTTCTGTCTATTTCGCCGCTCAGGAAGCTTCAAAGAATGCACTGGATGGTGATATTCGGGCCTGATGACTGCCTGCGATAATTACTTCGTCTTGTTTCTTTTTTAGGGGCTCAAAAACACTTTGCTCATGTTGTTCCCCAGACACCGGACGAGGTCACGAAACGCACACTTTATCCCTCCTGAACACAGCTGAACTTTGGCTTACCTTTAGGCTTTAATTAACCTGCGGAAGAGAATCAATGGACTACGTTTACTGCCGTTCCTTTTGTTTGCTTCTCTCGAATGTTAGCATGCAGTGCTGAGCAAAAGTCGGACGACCCTGCCTCATGTTTTTCATTCCCAGGCAATATGGCCGTTTTTGTTTTTATGGGTTTTTATTTTAAGAAAATGGAGAATTCAGTGTCTGCTCACCTTTATTACAGCTTTCATTCCTTTCTATGAGGATATTATTCCATACCTCCAAAGTCCAATTGTAATCAGTTAGAAGCTGATTACATGGTCTGCTTCTCACAATCCAAGTACTGACATATGCACATGTGTTTTAAACACCTTGTGTGATGTATGCTGTTGAAGGAGTGTTTGGAAAGAGTTTGTGGCAGGTCCTTGATTGAAGTCCGTGATGGATGTACTATTTAAGTTCTCAACTGGGAGCTAATGTTTTCCTGACCATGGAGCTAGAAGTCTGCACAACTGAACATGACTCCGGTCGGCTTTATTGTGGCGGTCTTTCTATAGAGCACTTTCCACAGCTGAGGCTGAGTGACCATCTAAATGTATACAGTTTATGTGCTGTTCACGTGACGTTTTCCCCCATTTGTTGATCATGCATGCTAATTATTGCATGATTAGAATAATTTTATATAGATTATTTTGGTTACTTTGCGAGGAATATACATGTTTTTGTGATTTGTATGTGCTTCCCCGCTCCTGCACACACTGGACTGGTTGATCGCCCGCTCCCACACATAAAACTGAAATATAGTCCCATGCTGCACAGGAATGTAGGCTTCTACATGGAGCTATAAACCCAAGGAAGCAATTTTTTTTCTCCTGAGCCCTCAGGTGGATTACCCGACTCAAGACCCTTGGTTGGTTGTCCCAGAGTGTATTGGACCAGTGTTTGATACATGCAGAAGAAAGCATAATATAAATGCTGTGCATTACACTCAAGTACATACCACAGTTGAGTCAAAAATGCGTCCGATTATTATGACCACCGGCTAAAATCCAGAGTAACTGCCGTGTGCAGCATGGACAGCAGCTTGACGGGCTGAGAGTGACTCAATAAGGTCCTGGTAGATTGTTACAGGTATCTGGAGCCATTCTGACTGTAGAGCATAACACAGCTGCTGGGGGGTGTGTGGGGGAGGATCCATAGAGCAAACACGAGGTGGTCCCATAGATGCTCAGTTGGGTTCAAGTTAGGGGGCCAGGGTAGTACCTGGAAGTCTTGGTCGTGCTCTTTCAACTATTGTAAGAGATTTCTAGCCATGTGACACGTCGCATTGTCTTGCTGGAAGATCCTTCTGCCCCAGGGAAGACAATCAGCATGTTTGGGTGTATGTGAATCGGTTGAGAGTGCCTTCCACATGAATGAGTGGACCCAGACAATGCCACAAAAACGACTTCATGAGCTACGTGTTGCTGCTGTCAGAAGTAGGAAGTGGTCATATTAATGTGACTAGACTGTGTAAAACATCCTGTAAAACATACAAATTAAGCATATGTGACTTTTTTAAACTAATTTTTTAAAACTGATTTTCCATTCTCTAATATTACTGTCCCTAATGTCTCCTGGCAAATGAATACCTTAATACTTTGGAATTTGAATAATGTATGTATATATGTTAGAATGATGTATGTATTACAGTTACAGTCATGATATTAATAAAATGCTGTATAACATAGCTGTAAAATTTCATCTTGTTTTGAAATACAGTATTTGTGTTCTATTATGTTAGCAATGTTAATAATGACATGATTAAGAGACACAAAGAACTAAAGACCTCCTACAGATCTCACCACTTCTCCATCACAAGTTATGGTACGAGATGTAAACACGCCAGAGGCAATGACTGAAGCAGCTGGCATGGCTGATACAGTGCTGCCCCAGTAACGAGTCTTAGTGTGCCTCAGGCAGACTCCTTAAAAATGCTTGGCAGACATTGTTAATGGATGCTAATGGCTCACATTCACAGCTACTTATGGTACATGAGATATTTCGCAAACATTAACTTCCTGCCAAGTGTTTACGTTTTTATTTATTTGCTCATAAATATAATGTCCTGGAGATTTCCAGTGTTTTCATTTCCTTATTTCCCACAGGGCTAAGTTACTTGGTGGATTATGATTGGTGGGGTCCATTTGCTCGAAATCAGATGTTTGGTCAGAGAAAAATTTGCCCTTGAACACAAATGTACCCTATACTAAAGCCAGCTTGAAGAAATTCTTGATAGAACCAGTATTTTATTTTGCCACTTACTTACGGTATAATGCTTCACATTTCCATTCAGTCTACATGTATAGCACATTTAGATGACTTATTTGCAGTCAGAAGCCAGATTTATTCTGAAACTGTTTCTCATCAGTGCTTTTTGCTTGGCTACCTTTGAGCACTGCCGATCCAAGAATACATAAAGACTTCAGCAGTGCTGTGGAATTTGATTAGGACACATTGATAAATGTGGAGATCTGAAACTTGCCGTTCCCTTTTATATTAACAGGGGGCAGTTTTTTTTTCTTCTCTAGTATTTTAATTATGATCTTTTAGCACAGATGCTTTCAATACACCTGTTGTCCATTGGAAGTGTTTTAAATGCCCTCATCAAACTGAAATTCCATGTGCGATACCAATCAGATATTTCATCCTAATTAAAATTCCGGCACAGCAAAAGGATCATTAATTGTTTTCTGCCAAGTAGCGGAACACCATGCATATTGAATCAAACATAAAGCTTCAAATGAAGTAATCACTCCAAATGACTCTGTGCATTTTAATAACTACTTACCGTGTCACATTTGGCAGTGGCTTTGATCTCTTCTATTTTTGCCCAGTGAGTCACGGTTATTGTCGATATGAAAGACTGCTTAGACTTTGCTTGAACTCTCTTTGCTGCAAAGCCTGTATTAAAGCCCTGTTGTTTTCTTTCTTGTTCAAAGGATGATCCCTGTGACCAGCAAAGCCTTCGTGGTCAATAATTTGATGCCGGGGATGCAGTATGACCTGTGCGTGCTGGCCATCTGGGACGACACCGCTACCACGCTGACCGCCACCAACATAGTGGGCTGCGTGCAGTTCGTCACCCGCGATGATTATCCCCGTTGTCAGTCGCTCCACAGCCAGTTCCTTGGGGGAACTATGATACTGGTCATTGGCGGTGTGATTGTGGCCACGCTTCTGGTCTTCATCGTCATCCTCATGGTGCGTTACAAAGTCAGCAGTGCTTCGCAGGTAGCCAAACTGGTCACAGTGAGCAACACGTACTCGCAAACCAACGGCGGGACGCAGGCGGCTCAGCGGCTCAATGGGGCCCCTCCGCCCCCGGCTCCTAAAGCCGTTGTCGTGATGCGGGACGAGGTGGTGGAGTTTAAATGCGGTTCCTTGCAAAGTAGTATCTCCTCCTCCTCCTCAGCAGACTCCGTCGGCTGCGAGAAGGTGCAGCGTTATGATCTGCGTGGTGAGTCCAGTACTCTTCCCAACAGGTGGAGGCAAGCTCCTGCCAAAACACGACCCAACCTGGACCACCTGTTGGGAGCCTTCGCCTCTCTGGATTTGAAGGCTCCAGCCAGGGATCCAGGTGGTCCTTCCTGCTCAGGAGCCATGACGGCAGCCATGGGACCCCCTTCTGACAAAGAGCCGCTGCTGGGCCGTGGGGACTCCAAGCTTGGTAGGTTGCTCATGCTGCCGTTGGAGAGCAAGCCCAAGCGCAGCCATTCCTTCGACATGGGCGACTTCGGTGCTTCGCAGTGCCTTAGCTACCCGCGACGCATCAGCAACATCTGGACTAAGCGGAGCCTCTCCGTGAACGGCATGCTGCTGCAGTGTGACGAGAGCGAGGGGGAAGGCGATAAAGGAACGTTCGGCAGCAGCTCAGAGTGGGTCATGGAGAGTACAGTCTGATAAAACCCCCAAGACTTGTATTGTCCTCTATCAGAAAAGGCCAGCCATATCTGGTCACGAGCAAATGGACTAATGACTTTCCACAGCAAGAAGGACCCTTAAGACCACCAAGAAAGGATAACCGAAGGTGTGTATGACTGTGTACTGCATGAATCCCCATGTTAATGATATTGTCCTTCTGTCCATTTGGTCACACTACAGACTTCAGGTTGACATTCTGTGCGTGAGTGAGGCGAACGGCCAAGGCAGGGGCTGGCCCTCATCACTGAAGCCTGAATGGGACACTGCTCGCTGACTGCCTTTAACAATATGAGGGCAGGTGCCGATGGATGTGATTGTAAATGATGTGGGAGTATCTCAGAGAAGCGAGTGGAGAAAAAATAAAAGAGTGAGGCTGCTCGGGCTGTGCACTGCACATTGCCAGGAGGATTTATCTCCGCTAAGTGGATGTGCATAACAAGGACTGAATGCACACATCAGAGGGGAATATGTTTTTACCAAGAGGACAAATAAAAAAAATGCAAATGAAATGAATTACAGTATTTTTTATTTTCTGTTTTTGTATCATTTCTATCTCATGTTTCTTCTGCAGTGTCAACCCACCAAACGTTTCCTTTTTGTCATGAAAGGAAAGCAGATGCAAATTTGCAAAAGAACATTCCACCATAACAGCCTGTGCAGTCCAACAACAAAACAGGTTTCATTTCTATTAGTAGAACTGGAAAGTAAAAGTCTTTAGAATGCAGATTGAGTGTTCTTTTGTTTTGATAGTATTTAGTTCTGTGCAAAAGCCAAAGACCGCCCTTCATTTAGTTCATTTCCAATTAAACCAGCCTTTAAGTACCATGTACTTAATGTAACATGTCGTAGAAGTTGGTTGCATTGCAGGTTCTGTAGATCCACGTAATTCCAAACATATTCAGCCCGTTGAGGTCTTGGAGTCTGGGGGGGTCAGTCCATTGTTCTGAGAACACCAGCAGCTTCTTGTTTGATTTGCAGTTTCTAGTTTTCCTTTTCTCAGTGAGAAGCTTCTTGATGCCTACACGACCTTTCATAGCGTTGAGGTGTCTTTTCACAGTGGAAGGATGGACAGAAACACCTGTAGATGTTTTCAGATCTGAGGCAAGAGTGGAGCTTAATGTTTTGCTCTCTCTCAAACATCAAAGCTTTTTCACTGACAATTTTGGTGGTCTACCAAGTTCTTAGGAAACACATTTTCCAGATTGGGAAACTTCTGTGTTTTACATATCATCGCTGTCCAAAGAAAAACAAGTATCTCCAAAATGTCAACTTTTCAGGAAAGGCCAAAAACCTGATTTAGTTTTAATGTAAGTCAATGGAACCAGATTTTTTACCAAGCAAGTTTGGGCCATTTCTGTTGGTACATTCATCGTGATATTTGCAAACAATATAAACAGCTGCTGTGCTCAAATGATGCATAATTGTAAAAATGGACAAAAATTTTGATTTTTTTTTATTGAACATTATTTTTAATTGAACAGCAATGATATAATCATTTGGCTATGCCCTTCTGTATGAAGTTGAATTGTATTATATCCAGTATAATGTAAAACAAGTAGCCTGAACTTGTATTTTGACTAGAAATTAAATAAATAAGGGGTGGTCTCTGACTTTTGCACAGCACACAGCAGCTAATGATGGGCCTGTTTGGAGTTCTATCTTATTTGAAATGAAAGTAGTCCATGACATTTTGTGCCTCTCTGTTTAGTTAATAAATGTATTTAAGTATTTATTAGTAAACTTTATATTGGCTCTCTGTGTACACGTTTTTGAGAATAAATTGAGTATTAAATTTAGCATTACTGAGTGCAGTAAGAGGAAATAAGATTTCAGCTGTAGGTTGAAAGTGGACAGGGTTATTTAATAATGATACACTTCCAATTTTGCTTGGACTGCTAATATCTTTTCACTCTTGCTTTAAATCTTCTGTTTGATCAGTTAAAGGTAAAAACAGAAGGGTAAACGTTTATTAGGGACATCCACGTCTCTGTCCTTCAACCTTTCTAGTGCTGAAGAGGCTGATACAAATCTAATAGAATTGCTGTAGAAATGTTAACAGTGCCAAGAATGAAATGACAAAGTAAGAATGAAAAGGTTTCTGCCCATGATGAAATGAAAGATTCTGTTATGTCAGGTCACCATTTCAAAGCATGTGAACAGTGTCTATTTTTCTTATTTGGAAAATGTTTATTTTTCTATTTTGCACATAGACAGGAATTTTATTGCCTTTGTTCTGTATTCATATAGTTATCCCACCACTGTGTCACGTAAGGACATGAAAGAATGAAGGGAAATGTAACCCACTAACAAACGGACCACTGTGTCATTGGCAAATTAGTCACAATATGAATTTCTAAATTGGGTCCTCATAATTATTTATTTTTATTTTTGAATTTCTATTTAAAAAACATCTGGGATTTATTTCACTGTTTCATTGTTTTTGGTTCGTTACTACTCTTGGTGTATGATTATTTCTATGGAATTTTGTACAATATAGCTACGTGAGAATGTATGAAAGCAGACTGTACAGTGCTATTTTTTATTTCTCGGTCAGCAGCAGTAAGAAGGTGCTTCAATGTGTTGTCATGACATAAGCGTGTATGTGAAGTTACATAGGCACATTTTACCCTTGAGTTGTACAAAGGAAGAAAAAGAAAAGTCTTATGTGAAACATTTCTGTGTTCAAATGATCTTTTTTTTTGCTACAAAAGAAGAAAAAAGATAAATGAATTCCTAAAGTCAAACATGTCACTGCTTTCTTCTGTTCATGGTTGTTGTTTCGGCTTTGTCCACACTGATAATGGCTGGTTTTATAGCCTTGAGCTGCATCCTCGGCATCTCCTTATTGTATAGAAGCCTGTTTATTCCAGGTAGACATGAACAAAAAAAAACAAAAAAAACAATTCTTGTTTGTCTTGTATTTGTCTATATTTAGACTCAAAATAATAATTTAATGACTTTTCAAAGCAATGAGTTATCATTCTTTGAGAAACTATAAGTATTTTGACAAAAAAAATGTGTTTTGAGAAAATAACTCATTATTTTGACATACTAGGTCAAAATATTAAGAAAATGACATTAATTTATTATAATAATTATGGATCATAACATGTGACATAGTGCTACAAAAAAACGAGCAACAGGTACTTATTTTCACCTGGCAGATATAGGTGTATTTTGTTAGACTAGCATCGCTAATGCCGTGTTGAATAATCAGAATCAGAATCAGGCTTTATTTGCCAAGTATGTTCACACATGCAAGGAATTTGTCTTTGGTTACGGTAGCTCACAGTGCACAGAGAGTAACAACATAACACACAGTACACACACATCCTAACACATACACAGACACACACACACAATACCTTACATACCTGTAAACCTTACACTATGTGTAGCTGTATATGTATATTAAAGTGCAGAGTGCAGCAGACTGGATGTAGAGGCAGATTAGGGCTTAAAAAGTACAGTACTAGAAGAAACACCAGACTGAGACAGTCAGTACAGCGTATGGAGTGGTGTGTGATACTTTTTATAAACAGATAAATAAGATAAATAAAAGTGCAGTAAAGCAGAACAGGAAGTGAGAAGAGTGTCCCGAAAGTGGAGGGTAGTGTACAATGTAACGTTCAGCTGTTCATGAGAGTGATGGCATGTGGGAAGAAGCTTCTCTGTAGCCTGGTTGTCTTGATCCTCATCTGGCTAAAGCGCCGGCCTGAGGGAAGACGCTGGAATAGGTGATGGCCAGGGTGTGTTGGGTCAGTGATGATCTTCTCTGCACGCTTTCTGGTTCTGGAAGTGTGCAGATCCATCAGAGTGGGTAGTTTCACTCCAGTGGTCTTCTCTGCAGACCTGATGATGCTCCCCTATTCATTATACCCTACATTAGTAAATATGGATCACTATATAGAACAATGTTACAGGGAACAGAATTTGTGATGGCAGTAAATGCTTTTGGACACTACGTCATACAGGTTTGCTTATTACTGTGCAACAGCAGATTAGGTCATATAAACATGTACCATAATTATATCTGTAATAGGTCTGAAGAGCGGCCTGTGGGGACGTCAACATTGTAGCTGGCCTTGCTAATAACACTCAGCAAAATTGAACATGAATCTTTAAACCAACAAACAGTACACTATGGATATACCCTGTCCCTCTAGGTACGTTGGTTGTATGCTACTTGTTGTGGTGCATTGTGGGTTCATTGGTTGAGTGCACTGGATCTTCTTCACCATGTTTTCAGACAAAAAAATTGTGAGCACCCAAAATAAGACCTAGGCCACATCACAGTTGTGTACTACGCTCTGATACTACACGGTATATCCTATGTGTTAATCTTAATAGTTAGAGTTTGACAGGCTAGTACACAAAATATCAGCATACTGCATGCTTTCTTACCAACAGGAAGTGATGAAGCTTACATCATTCCAAGCTGAACTCTGAAGGCAGAGGCGTTTTTACAAAACTCAAACAAATGAACACATTATTTACTAGAATACGTTGATACAGGCTGTTGTGACAGATTTGGGTTAAGCCCACATTTCTTCAGCATTTCTGGTCCTGCCATCACTGCAGTTACTGTTGCATCACGGTCCACCATTTTTTTCAGAATTTTCTGGGCATGAGAAGCTCCTCACTTTCTTTTTTCCATTGCATTGTGGGAAAATAGTGTCCATCATTACCTTACTCAAAAATCGACTGGTTCCGCATGTGCATTCTGGATGATTGAGTATACTCAACATTCGTAACTGTACTGTATACTACACACTTAAAAACTAGTTAGGATTAGTATTAATTGCACAATTGGAACGCACCCATAGTGTACAGGCAATACTTACCCTATCCCCAAAATGACTGCTCAGATTTACTTTCAGTGCAAAAACCTTATGAGTAAGTATTTGGAGTGTTTCTGTGGGAATTTGTGCTCATTCAGTCAAAACAACATTTGTTGAGTCGTTGATGTCAGACAGGAAGGCCTGGCTCACAATTCATGATGTTCCAGTTCATCCCAGAGGTGATCAGTGAGGTTGAAGTCAGGATTCTGTGCTGACCACTGGAGTTCATCCACACCAAACCCATCATACCATATCTGTATAGATCTTGCTTTGTGCACAGGGGCAGAGTCATTCTGGAACAGGGAAGGGTCTTCCCCAAACTGCTGCCATAAAGCTGCAAAATATCTTTGTTACTGTCCAAAAGAGCTGGACGCACATAATTGTCCACCATATCTTTGTAACATTAACAATAGTCTTCATTAGAACTGCTTGAGGGTCTGAGCCCAAACCCTGAAAAAAAAACAGCCCCAGATCATTATACTCTGTCCTCCAGCAAACTTTATTTTTAGCACTATTCGTTCTTCCAGGTAGGTAGCATTCTCCTGGCACATGCCCAGATCTGTCTATCAGCCTACCAGATAGTGAAGTGCGATTCATCACTGTTCCATTCCACAATAACAGCACTTAGAGTTGTCCGGGGCAGATCTAGCAGTGCAGAAGTTTCACAAAACGAACTGTGACAGAAGTACCATCCTCACATTTAAAGTCACTGAGCTTGTGAGACTGCATGACTATGTGCTTGATTTTATATACTTGATAGTACTGGGTATGGCTGAAACTCCTAAAACGTAATAGTTATTATGAGGAGTGTCCACAAACTTTTGGCCATAAAATATTCATGACATACACTAATCATCAAAAGATGATTCTGCACCCAGAAGGAAGTGTCAAATTGCAATGCTATTGGAAAGGAAGATAAAGGTTACCAGGAACAATGAATGATGATACATTTAGACTGATATGTACAATATTTATTAAACTATACGTACAGAAGTAGTGTCTCTCAGTATGGTATTGGGCCGCCATGTTTCTTAATGCAACATGCCAGACGTCTTGGCATAGAGTTGAAGAGGTTCCTAATGGTGTCCTGTGATAATCCATCCCATGCAGCTTGAATATTCTCACACAGTTCCTGCAGTTTTGCAGTAGAGGTGGAGGTGGAGTGACACCAGGCCTTCTGGACGTGTGACACGTGACTACAATCTGTTCATCTTGGCCCTGACCACGGTGCCTCCACACACAGATTCGTTGGTCGTCTCCACCAAGACAAAAGCGGGACTTGTCACTGAAGATGACCTGCTGCCATTCTGAGTCACTCCATGTCTGGCACAACACCATTGCAGTCATTGATGACGCTAATGTGGTGTTAAGGGCAGGCATCAAAATGGTCTGAATGCACGTCCTGCATCATGCAGTCGTCTGCCAATGGTGCTGGCACTAACAGGACGACTCATGAAGGGTGTGTCCACAATCGTGGCTGTCGGGTACAGTGATAAAGCTCGTCCTTGCTTACGTCACATTCATGGCTAAGTGTGAAACTTGAATCATTAGCATGTCTCACAATGTCAGACCTACTTACCAAGTTTCATTAATGACGGCTGATTCCTTCTGGGTGCAACTATTTGTTTGACGATGAGTGTATTTGCCATTCAGTTTGATGTTAATCAGCCAAAATCCCAGTTAAACCGATAACCTACTAACTGTTGTTCCCCCTGAACAAACAACACAGTGTTTTAGGGATAAATGCGAGGAGAACCAATAAATATTGGACGTGTATGAACACAGCTTGTTTTAAGTGTGAAAGAGTGGCTGAGCATGCAGTATAGGATTAGATACATCCAGTAGCTGTAGTTATCTGCTGGTGGCACTATCATCAACCAGCTCCCTAACACCAAAAACATCAATGGCACATATTGCCGCCATATTAAAGACATATCGCTGCTGAGAAAACACAATCTTGCATCTCCAAAATAATAACTTTACAAGAGAAGGAACAAACCCACTTCACTGTCAGTGGAACCAGACTTTTTAAAATCATTTTGGGCCATTTCTTTTGGTCTTTTGATCATTAAATTTACACTTTACGTAAAGGGCAACATGTATTTTCGAATTATGTCAAAACCTGAAAAACAGCAAAAAATGGAGATACGGGGTTTCGTTCTGACAGCAGCAATATGGTAATCATTATCGCCCCTGTTGAGAAGGTAAGTGAGTTTACATGTGCTCTGAGGTGGGCTACATCAGCCTTACTCAACTCTGGTCCTGGCGGAACTCTGCCCTACACATTTTAGTGCTTTCACTGCTCAGTTCAACTTATTGGCTCACCAACAAGCCCTTTCAGAGTTGCAGGGGGTGTTAAAGCAGGGAATCCACTAACAAGTGCAGGGCAGGGTTCCTCCAGGACCAGGACCAGTGAAACGGACTAGATGAGTTTCATGTAGCAAACACCTCAGATAGCAATTGTACTTTGTTTGCTGTATATATCGCCACCCATCTGCAGGAGTTAGATTAGGCCCAAACACAAAATCTGTTGCTTCCATCCAAAACAGCAGCTCTGACACCAATACTGATGCGCAAAACCTTAGCAGATCTGCTCCTAAGGCTGTAGTTTAAGCAAGGCTAAATATTTTCAGACTTCTCCACATTGAAAGATCTGAAGGAAACGCCTCTGAGGACATGTATAAAAAACAAATTGCTTAAATAAATACATTCATAAAGCTTTAAAACAGGACAGAGCCCAAGAGGCACAATGAGTGTAATGCTTAATCTGATATTAAACACAGTGTCATACATCGTGGCGTCAGCAAGCTCAGGAGACACGTTAAAGATTTACACACTGCATGTTACTATTCAGAATCAGAAGCTTGAATCTTTGTGAAAGCTGCTGCACGTCTTGTATCTCGGGCTCATCAAGGCCTAATCAAGGCCTTCAGTGCCCACTCACCTCAGCGCTGCCCTTATTAAACCATGGAGACAAGCCGTTGATGGCCAGGCCACACAATAAGACTGTAATGCGTGTAATCTGTCAGATAATGTGCTTACTGCTGCATTGTACAAATGTAATCATCGCAAGCTGCTAGCAGGTAGATTATCGGAATACCAATGCAGCTCCAGGTGCCCAAATTACAATGCGTCCCAGAATGGCTGGACTGTTTAAGTACACCTCATTTGCAGACACTCTGAAGAACTGTCATTTTTTTGTACCTTCTTTTTCCACTAATCATTTTTATACTTCTAAAGTTACTCAGGAAAAGAGGAACATTTCATAAGTGCTGATTGTACATTGAGGGAAATAATGAGGTACAAGGACACACAGTCACGTCCACAAAAGATGGTTCCTGATAGATTGGATTATTGAGTAGGACAGTGGATCATCTGGGAAGAGGACAAGGTGACTGGATGAATGTTATCAAGGCAAATGCAGATCTAGGTCTTTCCATTGTTTGCCAATAAACTATTATTAGGGACATCAAGCATCAGCAGCCGAATCGACCACAGCAACCAAAACTAAACATATTAACAGATCGGTTTCTGAGGGTTGTGGACCCCCTACCCATCCCAATCAATCTGCCAGGGTTCTTAAGTAAAGACAATGGTTCTATATAGACGTGTGAACACTCAAAGAAACATTGCTTATAACACTGCATGCTTATATGGTTCTTCGGATCAGTGGAGAGTTGGTGTTGCATGATGTCATAGCAAAAGCAATTTGGTGCTATAAGGAAACATATACAATACATTGTCCATCAGCTATCCACTGTCCCAACAAAACCTCAATGGTAACTTTGCAGGAGATGGCAAACATGTTCCTAATTTTTAATATAATAAGTTAATGTGAAGTTGTTTTGGACCATTTCTGTTAGTCAGTTCTTTATGAAGTGTTCTTTGACCGTAAAGGGCTGCTGCTATGTAACTAATGTTGAAAAATGAAAATATAAAATAAAATGGAGATACATGCTTTTGATATAACATTCTTCGGTATGCAAAAACTCTCTGGAACTTTGGTGCCTAAACAGCTCCTAATAAACTGATTATACCGTCTATAACAAGAAACAACCCCCCGCTAGTCATAATGGAATGTTTGGAGATTCTTTGCTCAGTAGGACAACTTTCAGAAAAATGGAAGAGTCAACCAGGTTAGCCAGTGAAAAACAAAAAAAGGTCTGATTTCATTTAAGAGATATTGGAGAAGTAGTGTTGTTGTCATCTAGTGTCAATAAAAATGCAATATAAAGCACAATTAAACAATAAAAGAGATTTTATATTAAAAGAGACGAAATTCTCTATAAATGAACAGTTCTGGTTACCGTGTTTTTGCTATAGTCGAACAGCAGCTACGATGGCAGTTAAAACAGAACAATATTTTGTAGCTGCTAATTAAAATCTCAGTTGTAGGTAATAGTCATAAAGAATAAAAAGAGTATAAAGTATAAAAGAGAAGGTACATTTTTAAGGATTCGCTGACAAACTGCAACATCCAAGGGAAGGAATAAGTAATGATATTTTTATTATTTCTTATTTAAGTATTGCTATTAATTGGATATGGCTACTTTATTTTGGTTTATTTACTTTACTTAATTAAATCTTATTTCTTCTGTTATTTTTTCCATTTATCTTATTAGATTTTGATTGGTTTTTTTTGGTTGATTTTTGTTCATTTGTTCATGTAGTTTTGTTCATTTTAGTTTAAATTCCATTTTAAATGCTGTTAAAATTGTATCATTTCGTTTGCTCTGTAAATACTTGGTTGCATCAAAAACGAGTGTCACCCTCATATAATGAGTGAAAATAATAGTTGATTGATTGATTAGTTATCACACATTCCAATTTAATATGGCACTTTGCACAATTGCTATTTATTTGCCAAATTTACTTGCCATTGTTATGGAAAAATAGAACATAAAATATGAAACATTCCATAGTTCCTCAGGTCTGTGCAAGCCAGAGTTGCCCAAGATGTTAAACTCAATAAATAAAAATTTGGCCATTAAAACACACATCTGACAAATACTTATATGTAAGCCTATAGAGTCTTTAAGATAGCCAACACCATCCATTTAGATGGGTGTGTTTAAACTTTTCACTGGTACTGTAATTTCTGTAAATTCAGTTTAATGTAGACTGTTATTTTGCAGACAACAACAAAAACAACAACAACAGTACAGCACATTTTGTTTACTGCTTCGATTGTATAAATAATAATCATCACTATCAGTCAGTTTTGATTGCATTCTCATTTTAGCAATCATGTTCAGCTGCAGGTATCTGTGGTCGTACCATAGCAGTAAACAAGTATGTTGTTTCCATCAGCAGCACATGGAGCAGAGTTTTAAGGTAAGCTTTACCTTATTACCATAGCTTACACTTACTAAGTCCATCTTAGTGGTGGGTAAGTCAGGATACAGCTTCTGAGCACACTGCTCCTAGGGGTTTATGCATGTGCGGGCACACACAGGTGTCTCTGAGGTGTGTATGCGTTAGTTTCACTGAAGAGAGCATACGTCTCTCACCTCCTTTGGTGGTCGGGATCAATGCTTGTATCAGAAAGCATGAACAATGAGACAGAAGATCAAAAAGGTTCTATCTTTGTCCATAGCTTCCTACTATAGCCCGGCTGCGAAGTGTAATTAAGCTGAGGAGACTTCTGCATGCATCTGTCGTATTCATTATGAAGCACTAACGCTCGTTTTATTGATTTACTGTCATCGCTTTGCATAACGGTCAAAACACTTCTCTGCTATTTATCCTCTGCTAATAAACCTGCCAATTATCTTGAATTATACCAGCACATTCTAAACAATAAAGAATGCTCACAAACAGAATTATCTATGAGAAGAAGTGCATCTCGCCTCACTTAACCTTCAGCTGAGGAATGGGGGAACAGTTACTTTTGCATGCAGTGATGATCAACTGAGCATGAACTTTTGAACTTTCTTCTTAGTCTGTATGTATACTGGCTATACTTTCTTATATGCAAAAGTCCGAGACCACCCTTTGTTCATCCGATGAGCAATATTTAATATACACTCATAATCAAAAGTATAGTTGCACCCAGAAGGAAACGACAGACAGAAATGAAACTTGGTGAGTAGGTTTGACATCATGACACATGCAAATGATTCAAGTTTTACGCTTGGCCACCATGTGACGTAAGCAAGGATGGGCCTTATCGCTGTAACTGACTAACCCAACAGCCACGATTGCAGACATTCAGTGAGGAGTGATGTCCTCCATGAATGGCTGCACGACGCAGGACTACATGCACACAGACCGTTATGACGATTGCCCTTAACACCACGTCAATGTCGCCAAAGACTGCAATGGTGTCGTGCCAGAATGTCATGGAGAGACTCAGAGTGGCAGCGGGTCATCTTCAGTGATGAGTCCTGCTTTTGTCTTAGTGGAGATGACCAATGAATTCATGTGTGGAGGGACCGTGGTCAGCGCCAAGATGAATGCTTTGCTGTAATTCCCAAGCAAACATGGCAGCCTAACGCCACACTGAGAGACACTTTACTGTTCTCCTTCTTAATTAAATTGTATTTCTTCTGTTATTTTTTCCATTTATCTTATTAGATTTTGACTGATTTTTGGTTGTTTTTTTGTTCATTTGTTTATGTAGTTTTGTTCATTTTAGTTCATCCATTTTTCCATTTATCTATTTTAAATGCTGTTAAAAATTGCATCATTTCCTTTGCTCTGTAAGACACTTATCATCGAATGATGTATCATCATTTATTGTTCCTGGTAACCTTTATCTTCTTTCCCAATAACACTGCAATCTGACTCTTCCTTCTGGGAGCAACGATTTTTTTTGCCTGTGAGTGTATTTACTGTACTAAATCATATATCGTATATGTCTTCATAATTTAAGGAAACATGCTGAAAGTTGAAATACTGGCTACTATGACAACAGTGCGACAGCCATCTAGTTCTTTTTGTAAATTTCCATTCCGAAGTGGATGGTATGTTTATGTGTAGGTCCTCGGTTTCTTTCTAAAAATTTGATTTGGTAAAACGCCTAGAAGGCGTTTAATATGGATGCTGAGTTGGCTAATTTCTTCATGAGCAGGTAAGCACTCAGCTTCAGCTAAGCTTAGCTAACGTTGGGTAATTTATCATGGCTGTGAGTAAGGATGTGCATTTTATGGCATTTTAGGGCATTTTAAGTCATTTTAACCATCGAGTACTTGCTTTCATACTCTGTGGTCCATGTGCTGCTGGGTTATCACGGCAGTGAGTATTTGAGAAACAGCTGGTTAAGTGAACCCGACTAGTGCTGGCTAAAGCCGTCATGCTAACACACTCTAATGTTACCTTCTGTCAATCATACCAGAGGAGCGGACAGCGCCACGGCTGTTTACTACCTCAGCAACAAGCAGTGTGACAGAAATATATGACAGAACAAATGTGATTAGACATTGAACAAACTGTGGGATCCAAATGGAGTAACATTACTCATGCATGTACATTAGCTGGTCAACTTGCAGTGTAAGATCTGTTGTTGTTTGCCATTGTCAAAGTTTCATTGTTGTTGCTGTATGTTCAGTGTCCTCAACATGGCAACCCATGTGAGTTTCAAGTCTGGGAAGGAAGGGGGCAATCCCTCCTGTTTTCATTTGACTTTTTGACTGGGAATTAAAGCAATGAAGAATGGTCCCTCACTTTTGCACAGTACCATTTATAATATATATAAAAAAAAAATCTGTTGGTGATAATGACTAAAAGATAGAGCGGATCATCCCGTCTGGCTCATGCCACACTCTGCAAAAATCTCTAAAAATCCCCTGCATAAAACCTGCCTTTGTGTAATTGAAGGGACTGATGTTCTCTGCTGATATGCATCATGAATATTTTATGGGGAATTTTCAAACCACAAATGGGTGAGGAAATGGGTTACGTGCGGCAATTGCATTAAGTTGGAACACATTTTCCAAACTTTATCTGCCAGTTAAGAGGAATATGAAATTGCTGATTGTGTTTATTTATCTGCTATCATGAATGGCCGGGGACGATGTAACGTTTATGGATTATCCAGTTGAGCATAAAGCTAACAAGTTATAAACACAGGGTTAGAATAAGCCTATTTAACACCGAGCTACAGCATATGTTTGCATGAGTCTGGATAATCAGGGGCCGTATTACAAAAACATCCAAACTCACATTTTATCTGCCTGGTCACCATGATAACTTTTTGGGGTTTTTTTGGACTGAATTTAGAACAAAATATATTACAGAACAGCAGTTCTTGGGTGTATAATCGTATCCATTAACTCCAAACCAGATTTCTTAAATACTGTCCTAACGTTAAGACCCCAAAGGTATCACAAAGATGTCAAATGTGTCCACCAGTTGTTTTTAAGCTTTTTTACACTAACAGAGCTTTTTAAAATTCCCAGATACTGCTACACTGTCCTCTCTGAATGCCTCACTCACCAGCTACACTGCTTATACATGTAGGTGGTTTCCCAAGCCTCACTGGGGAAAACACCCTAGACAGGTTGCCAGTCCATCACAAAGCAGACACACAAACATATACATTTACGCCTAGGGACAATTTAGCATCTCCAGTTCACTTGACTACATGTCTTTGGACTGTAGGAAACCAAAGCACCTCCAGAAAACCCACCCAGACTCAAGGAGAACATGCAAACTCCATACAGAAAGGACTCTGGTCACATGGTTGCAGAGCATTAAGTGTAAAACGAACAGACTGAGGAACAGCTTCATTCCAGAAGCTGTAAGACTTTTAAACACCAATTAGACGAAACCACTGCACTGACATTTTGAGGACACTTAGTCACTTTAAACACACTCTGCTGCTATCTTTTCAATTTCCTTGCTGTTCTTTCTTTCTATATTCTTTTCTATATTTTTATATATTTATGTATATTTTATTTATTTAAGTACTGCTGCTTGGGTGTAACTGGGTCCTTGAGTACTACAATTTCGTTCCACCCCATGTACCACATGTGATGCGAATGACAATAAAGTTTCCTTGAATCCTTGAATCCTTGAATGGCTGGGCAATCAAACCTAGTTGTTCTTGTTGTGAGGCTTCTGCACTACCCACCGTGACACCCCTCAAAATGCCTTTGTGACTTAATAAATTATTACAGCAACTGCGGTGAATAATGAGCAGACAGATTTGAACATAAGGCTGCTTATTAGGAGAGATAACGTTAGTACAGATGACTAAAGTGTTTACAAAATGGAAACAGAAACTGAAACTGAGGAGTGGCGACCCTTTGATATGTCTTCTTCATAAATTCTAGTTTATCGCACTTTTGTTTTGGCCTTTTTTTTTGCACTTAGAATGATAAGCTAATTTACATTTGTAACATTATTTTCATTACGTGTTCCAGCTGTGTGCATAGGGTTGGTTACTATGTAGGAGGCATGACAGTTGGTTGTCAACTTGATCAAGTAGATTTCCAAACTTGAGATACAATGCTGTAAGATACGATAGAATTCCTAAACTAAATTGGATTTGCTCATGCATGAAAATATGAATTTGTGAATAAGCTTATATTGACCTTATATTGGTCTTCCCAAGGAAGGCTTCTTCACTTAAAAAAAAGCACTAATGGCCAAAAGTCATGCTCTATAACAACATTTCATTTAAGTTGAAGTTCAAACTGTACTTTATTTAGAGTACAACAATAAAGAACTGAACACTGAGTTCCCTAAGCTTGCTCACAGCCCAAATCAGCCATTGCCTCTCAGTCCTCAGGGTTCACCAGATCTCCCTTGTCTCTTTTACAAGGCATTCAGTGTTTTAATGGCTTGGTGTTGGGCACTTGAAAAGAGCACAAATGTGCACTTGCTGGTGGGCCCAGTGAAACAGGCCAAAAAACACTCTAAATTAAATCATGTTGGGCTGCTATATTTTAAATGTATTTAATTCCACTTTTCCATCCTTAAGTGCATTCGTTCAACACTCTTTTGATTACAAATTCTGTTGGTGTGTTAATTGTGGGTGGGGGTGGGGGGATGTCTTACATGCACTTTTACTAATTTGATCACACCTTTGCCAAATGGAAGCCTTGTCATTTATTACCAACATTCAGTAGTTCATTTGACCTTCATTTATTAGGTACCTCAGTCATTTAGCACTTTCCAGCCAAGGCCTCGGGTTTGATGCATAAAACATTTAAATGATCAATAAAATGACCAGTAAACAGCAAGGGTTGGGCATTCCGTGTAGTTAGTTAATTTCAACGACTACCACTAAATCACCTGGTAATTAATAGGCTTCAATAAGATCTCACATTACCCTTGTCTGGTGTGACCGTTCAGATCAATTTAAAGTAATGCAGCAATGCAAGAGACACAACCGCAGTCGTTTTGTGATAATGGTGACATTGCCATTTCCAATGTCATCTTCTTTAAAGACCTGTTAAAGGACACTTGGGAGAAAAGTTGCCAAAATACACACTCTTTTAGGGAAATGTGGTTTAGGGCACATAACCAAAGCACCGCCAACACCT
Organism: Semaprochilodus insignis; assembly: GCA_034552555.1. Classification (NCBI taxonomy): domain Eukaryota; kingdom Metazoa; phylum Chordata; class Actinopteri; order Characiformes; family Prochilodontidae; genus Semaprochilodus; species Semaprochilodus insignis. Next base: position 29,186,968 of record CM067483.1, on the reverse strand, counting down.
TAGCATCACAAGTTCCAAGCAATTAAATGTTCGCAGTCATACATGGCCTGGGAGTGACTCAGTCAGGTCCTGATGGGTTGTCACAGGTATCTCAACCCATGCTGACTGCAGTGCATCCCACAGCTGTTGGAGGGTGTGTGGGGGAGGATCCATAGAGCGAACGATCGAGGTGGTCCCACAGATGCTCAATTCGGCTCAGGTCTGGGGAATAAGGGACCAGCGAAGTACTTGGAAGTCTTGGTCATGCTCTTCCAACCATTGTCGGACATTTCTAGCCATGTGACATGTTGCATTGTCTTCCTGGAAGATCCCATCCGCCCCAGGGAAGACCATCAGAATGTATGGATGTACGTGATCTGGAAGGATGAATTCATACCCAAATCGGTTGAGAGTGCCTTTCACACGGACGAGTGGGCCCAGAGAATGCCATGAAAACTTGACTTCCTTCATGGCGCCGCCGTCGTTGAAAGTGGTCATAATAATATGACTTGACTGTGTATAGTGTCTTGGCCAGGGCAGTCATAAATTGCCTGAAGTGCCCAAATTTTCAGCAGTGCAAGTTTATTTTTTTTTCCTCTGCCCATGCATTCCTCTACAAGATGTGTGAAAACACTCATGGCTGTTGCAGACTTGTTAATAATTCAGACGCATTTATTTTTCAGTCGAAGGTGAAGCTAACCAGCACGAACTTAATGGAGAAACTAGAGCACAGTTGGCCATTCCTAGAAGGCCACAGCGCATGTTTTAGCGTTTTCCCTGCTCCAGTGCACCTGACTGAACACGTTTAAATAACAGCCCCTGCATATTACTGAGCGGACAAACCATTAAATTGTCCAGCATCATGACTTTCTGGCTTGAATTTTTGGGGAATACTTTGGGGGAGTAAGTGAGTGAAAATGTGATTCACAGTAAAATGTGATTAACGGTAAAGATTAGCTAACAACACAGCAGCTGCCAGCCAATATGTTGAAAAGTCTGGAGCCCCCTGGAGCCAGGGGAGAAAAAAAACAGCAAATAAGAGAATGAAAGATGGTAAAAACATAGAGGCAATGTAAGGTGATGAATGAATACTTTACCTGTTCCATAGTAATAGACGTCAGATACTGTCAGATGCTTGGAGCAAAGTTAACTAGCTCAATAATATTTTCTAATTTAATAAATAGCTAGCTAGCTAACAGGAGTTAGCATTCGTTACTCTCACCCTAAATCTGTTAGGAAAAGTTGGAAAGATAAATAACCTTTCATAATTCTGAGAAAATACACTTTGTCTTGTAAGTGTGCTGCACGAACCATCCACTGTCTGCCTGAGGGAAACATTTATTGACATCTTAGCCTAGGTAGCTAGCCAGTGTTAGCCCTGCTTATAACAGTGGATTAAAATATCTTTCTTTGGATTTTCATTTTCAGTTATTCATAAGATTTGATATGTACAGCAAACAGCCTGCACCGTATGAGAGAAGTGCTCACTGAATACATGTTCTGTGTATGAATGCTAGGTGTAATATACTCTTGTTTGTGTTCAGAGTGTTATAGGTTATAATGTGGCTTAGGTGCTATTATTACCTGGGTTTCACCATCCAAGGAGCACCAGCCAAACTCTTGCCTAGGGCATCACACTGGTCAGGGTCGGCTCTGGTGTTGTGATACTGCTATTGTTAACTGTGAAGGCAGATATCATACGGTTTGATGTTGTGACAGCTTATGTCCCATGATAATTATAACTGTGTACTCTACTAGGCTGTTATGACTATCAAACATTATGATGTCTGTCATGACAAAGACAGGTAACGGTAACATAACACAGTCCTGTCGTGACAACTCATGTCAGCATATGACCTGCAATGACTGGAAAAGAAAGCTATCAAAACAGGAAAAGTGTCCACTTCTACCCCAGTGCATTCGAAGCTTGATGTGAGGGCCCCTTGTATACACGGCATGCAAGAATTACATTCACAGCATCCCAAGATCGCTCTGTTTCAATTCCAGAGCCCTTGGGGAAAATCCATGTCAAATTAGCATGCATCGGTGTTTCTTGATGTCAGCGATCAATTTTTGCTAGATGCTGGGGGGTTGCTGGTGGAGGTCCTGTACAGTCTCCCCGCCTGGTAATGAGCTTAGGCTTGAAGGCAAGAAGAGATGCGAGAACCGCTGTGTTTCCACATTACCTAACCACTCGCAACTCAGCTCGCAAGCTATCAGATGTTGTGAGTCTTTCTCTCTGGTGCAATTTTTCACTTCTGTCTCAATTATGATGAGAAGAACTTGACACAACACCTCTAAAAAGACTTGAAAAATGGGGGAGAGTTCTGGGAGTGTTTTTTTTAACACTTTTTACACGTTTTTAAAAGTGTTTAGATGAGCTGTTCTCCCCTTTTAGAACTGGGAAACTGGGAAAGCTTGACTGGAACAGCAATGTTTTTATATGCATTTACTATAAATTGGGAGCAGCTCAAATAAACACCAATCGATGTTTAAGAAGTGCTATAGAAAAGTGTTTACAATCTAAACATTTGGATTTTCAGTGGCAATGAGCTCATTTATCTTGTAGAACAAGGAGCTGTGCTAAGAGGAAACTAGCTAACACTTCAGTATAAGGAACATGGTAGTTCTTGTCAAACAGAAATTTTCACATAAGGCCTTGTTCAATTACAAATGTGCAACATACAAGAACTTCCGAGACCAGAAAATTGGAATTGTGCTTTGGCTTAATGGTTCTTGGTACCCACTGGAGATTGGTACCAACAGCATTTAATGGTGCTTGAGGGTTTTCGGGCAGTATCAATTTATTGAATACTAAACTTATTCCAATGAAGATAAAGTCACTAGAATTTAAAAGCAGAATATCACCACTAATTAAAGAAAAACAAGAATATCCAAAATAGTAACTTTATAGGAGAGGATAAAAGCATTGGGTAACACCTAAGTGTAGGGTGCTGTTCATAAGACAACATAACAGCTACATAAGCTTGTCTTGACATCTGACATAACCCTAAGTACATATTTATAAATGATTATTCCAATGGGTGTCACCTGTTACAAAGGCTACTTTAGCTAACTCTGATTAAAACTGGCAAATGTAACCTTCATGACAGATGGCACCTATAGGAATAAGCATTTATAAAACATTCATATAGACATAACATTACATAACAACCACATAAGCTTTTCATGACAACTGACATTACCCTGCATTCATGTTTATAAATTCTTATTCCAATAGGCATCATCTGCCATAAAGGTTACATTTGCAAATTTTAGCTGAATTAAAGTTAGCTAAAGTAGTCTTTATAACAGATGGTGCCTACTGGAACAAACATCTATGTAGTGTTATGTCAGCTTATTGTGCGTTATGTAGCCTTATGAACAGCACGATACAGTGAAGTGTTGCCAAACATTCTTTGCTTTCAATATAAGTCAATATAAAGACAGTTTATTCCAAGTAATTTGGGAGTAAGTTTCTTGTGGCCCATTCACCATAGAGTTTTCTCAGAATGTACCAGACAGCTAACATGTTCAGATAGGTAGAAAATTACAAACAAACAAAAACAGAGATGCATGTTTGTCCTTGGACAGTGATAATATGTATGATGATGTGCTGAATGCTATTTTAAATAATTATTCATTTTACTTTGACTATTACTTATTACTCTTCCTTTTAGAGTTTGCCAAAGTGGCATAATCTAAAATCAATGCTGGCGCCTTTCTGCTAGCCTGCACAGATTTTCTGCATGACTCTGCTTATTATTATGTGTAAATTTTGACATGTTTGTGAGTGTGTGAGCCCAGAAGAGTGGTGGTTATTATGATGGTTCCAGCTGTCTCTCGAACAGGTGGAAACTGAACTGCAAACACATTGTAGAAGAAATATGTGTTGTTGTAGGACTGCTGAGTCTCCATTTTTTACATTTTTCGATTTTGTCATGATTTTAAAATGCTTGCTGGCCTTAAGATTGTCCAGAATGGACTATAACAACTGATCCAGAATTACCTGGTTACATTTACTTACATAAAGGTAAAGCATGTTGCTCCTTTACCTGTAAAGATTATCTTTTTGAAGATTTTGTAGGTTTTGTTGTGACAGTAGTGATGAACACATTGTAGAACCACTACTTAGGTAAGGGTTGTACACATAATGATTATATGTATAATCATCAATACTGTATAATTCACACATGGGACTGCTCTAAAAATGTTCAACGGCACTATTAACTATTGGTTTACAGTAAGTTATGGTCAGCCAGGTCATTAGTTACCAGCCAGTTATTTGTTACCAGCTATTGGTTTGAAAAGGCTTAACAAGGGCATAATAATAGACACCTAAAATTGCAGTGCAAGAGATTATGATTTATTATGTCGAAATAAGCGTGCTCCGGAAAGCGCCTATTTCTGCCAGAAAGACTCGGAAGGGAAAAGTGATGGAAAATGATATTTTAATCCTTGGTAAGGTATATAATTTGAAACATAGCTATTCTTAAGAAATAAAGAATCTGTGGTGCAGGCCCTGTCCTGGGCCCAGGTCTTGAAGCATTCGGACCCTCAGAGATCCTGCGGGATATGGACGCCAGGGGCTGAGCCAACTCCCTGGACAGCAGGACCGGGACCAAATTGTTGGGGTGGGGGGCGGAGGGTTAAGGAGGAGAATATCAAAAAGTCAGCATGTACATTGAATCCTTTTAAAGCCAGGTGATAAACCACAACTGGCCAGAGGAATGAATGAATGACTGACATAGCATTGAGTCTTCCTTGCAGAACTTGCGCTAAAGCTTTCATTTAAGCCTCATTATTTCTTAATAAAGTAATAAACAGACAGTTAATTAGCAACTATTACCTTGATAAGGTCTATTTAAAATCATTATAAGGGCATTTCATAATGCCAGTATAATAAAGTATTACTGGAAATCCCATATTGCTGTACACCCCATACCTTTAGCAGGTAATGCACATGCACTGCCCATAATATTTCTACTTCTTTCTCTACACTGTAAGAAAAGAAAAAAAAGCCAAAAGGGAAATTCACAAAGCTAAAATTTCCAAGCAGCCCTGCACCCTTTTTCCTTTGGATTTCCTCTCAAGTTGCTCAACTCCTGTGCCTTATTATTGCAATGAGTCTGTGGGTGGTGAGCATTATTTATGAGAGAATGTCTGAAGAGCAAATGCTGAACATAAAATCTACAGCCCCCTCCAGCTTGCTGCCTGGTGGCATGAAAACCTGTGACCTGGTAGTGGTAATAACTAAAACATGAAGCTATAGTGGGGGTGCGCAGCAGGACGGACGGCGTCAGTGTGGTGATTGACGGGGCTACTCCAGTAGAATACTGATGACCTGACTGACAGGCAGGAAGCACGAAGCCCATGCACTGCACTTTCTGTTGCCAAACAGTCGGATTTGGGTGATTTATGTTTTCATGCTTAATCTTTAAACAATAACAACAGAGCAGTTCAAACTGGGACTGAAATCCCCTGTGCAAAGCAGCGCTGGACTTGTGCGCTAAGCGCTCGTGCTTATCTGCTAAGTCAAGCAGTTGACCCGTTTGCCATATGGCTCTGTTCTGTGTCAAGCTGCACAATATGTCACCACAATATGTTTATTTGGGTTTCCTTCAAACGCTCTAAAGACTCACCGTGCAAACTCCTTTTAGATGAGCGTCTTCAAACGCTCATTCTATTACATGACAGGACTTCCCACTTGAAACCCTTATGCTCTTCTGCTCATCTGTGTACCGTTAAATAGACCAAAACAAAGCATCTGACTATGTCTGGTGTCTCTGCTGATGGCAATACCCTTTGAGGGTCGGTCTGGGTCTGGTCAGGGTTGCCTCATTGGCACTTGTGCAGTCGAATTAATCCCGCCTTTGCTCAGAGAGACTGGTCGGGATAGAGCGTGCCTGATGAATCCTCCGGAGGTTGATTCGTTGACTTGTTAGCTTTTCCGTCTCACATCACTGTCAGCTTTACCACTTTGATCTTCACACCAAAACTCATTTCACACGTCTGGGCCCCCATCTCCTCTTCTCCAATTCATGTCAGAGAGAGGCTTCGCTCTAATCGTGTCTCTTCACTTCTGACCTCCACCACCTTCCCTTTTCGCTGCTTGCTTTGATCTCTGCTTGTGTAGCCTAGGTTAACTCGTCTGGCTAAGATGCCAGCGTCTGATGTAGAGCCTGGATCAGATGAGATTTGACTTTGGAAAAGCGGCCTGGAAAGAAAGGTAATGTTTTGGGATTTGGGGATCTTGTTAGCTCAGGGGTTCATTAAAGGGTGACCAGTTGACTCACAATCGAATGTGGTCTTTAGTGTTTTTGGGGGAGTTTTGTGTTCTTACCTGGAGCCAATGTTAGAAAGGAGAGTTTGATCACTCAGTCATTATAGGGCTCTAAAAGTAGATTTTAGTATTCTATTTATGTTATGTTGTGTTGTATTCTATAGTGGAGCATTGCCTCATTGGTTTGACAGAATTCGCAATTTCGGGCAGTTGTGTTTTCATCCATCACTGTTCACTTTCACTAAACTACCCAGCATGCATTAAACAAGTTATCAAATAATTATAATATTATTAATCAGAGCTTAAAGAAATATCAAATTAGCTGTCATACTTGCTAGCATTAGAGATAAAGCACTAATGTCAATTGGTCATAAACTGAGGAATTAAGACCTGGTCACACTACCATTTGCTAGCAAGTGAAATTACATCCATTTCAAAGCAGTTCACCATGATGAGTGGTTTTTGTCCTAAACGTCTGGGAAATTTGCATCACATTCAACATCAGTGAACTTTGACACATGATTTTGCATATTTTAACCAATGGCTCAACTGCTTGGTGGTGTGGTGACCCTTTATATAAAAGCACCAATTTTGGCAGTGTGTATTTCCTTCCCCACTATACACATAAAATAAGTTACTGCATGATACAGCTAGAAAGACTAGCATAGACCAGCATGGCTGATCACCAGCTAAACCCGGATGTGTTGTGTTTTGATGCTGGTTGCTGATAACCATGCCTGGTCATGCTAGGTGACCAGTACACCAGATTTAAAAGACAGCATATGCTGATTTTATGACCAGTCTCAGTCACCAGCTGAACCAGTTATCTACACTTCCTGTGCTACAGAGCAATGTGCAGGTTTACAGATTAGTTCACTAGTGTTTCCCACTGGATAAAGAACCGTTTCAAAAGGACTCAAATCTGATGGTTTTGCTTTGTAATCAGAATCCCAGATCACATTTTAAACCATACATTTTTTACACTGTGATATCAAGCCATTAGGAAAACATACAATACCGTTAGTGACTACTGGACTCCAGCAGGAGCCAACAGAAACCTATAATGGTTTCTATGAATTTTTAAAGCAGAACTGTTTATGATAAGTGAATTAGCCAGGTTGCTTAATTCAATGTTAGCTCCTTGGTTAGTCACTGCTGCACACCCTAGTGTTACTTATGGCCATTAGCTGTATTTTGTTTGCTACAGATCAGTGTGCAGCGCATTACTTCTTGTTCGCTTCTGTGTTGTTACTGATTGTGATTAGCACCGACATGAAGAATGTTTTGTCGGCAGTCTTCTGGTCCAGTCTCAGTCATGTCCATTTCACTCATGTCCAAAGTGTGACTAGTGTAGTCTTTACTTCCACCTTCAGGATGCATAATCAGAAGGGAGTTTTCCTGGTCTGCAGCACCGCTCTTTAGGCTAGTAGGCATGATTACAATAGATGAAGTGATGGGAACATTTTTCATTTGTCCCTTTAACTGAACGAGTTTTAGGTCATCGCAAGCCTGATGGCTGGAATAGGACACGCTTCAGCTAATATATGAAGATGTAATAGGTGTACATGACAGTTTCAGTGTGAAATCACACTTGATTTAATATAAGCACAACACCTTCACTTTGATGATGATGTGGAAATCTCAGTGTGGAGATGAATTAGACCCTTGCATTAACCTGGAGCAGTCCAATCAAGCGGTTGAATCATTTAATTTCAGTGGGCAGTTATGAATACTGTAGCCTTGGCTTTCAAATAATGAAAAAGGGACAAGACAGTAAATCCCATGTCATTCACGTTCCTAGGATCGTTTGATCATCTAGAAGAAAAACATTAAATTCCTTTGGCATAAAGTTGACATCTAGGTGACATTACCAGGAAACCGAAGCTGTTTGACATCAATGATTAATATTGCATCTATCTATCTATCTATCTATCTATCTATCTATAGACAAACATTTGGCATCGTCACCAGCACTGGCACCATGTCTGTGGAAACAAGCTAAGAGAGGTCAAGGACAACTTGTTCTTACACACCCATACAGCACACAGATTGTACTTGCAAGTGCAGGACCTCACTTCCTCATTCTCTAACACATTTAGGCACAGATCCAGGCCTGCGTTCATCTAATATCAAATGTCAGACAGTCATATGCTTCAAACGATAGACTGATTCAAATGTGTGATTCAAATGTTAAGACAGATTTAGAGACCATGGCTTTTAGAGACATAGGTATAGACTTTCTGTCACATTAATAAAGGTGGAACTGCTCCTCTCTTCAGTCTCATCAGGGTCAAACACTGAGCACAGCCTGCTCGTTACTGTCCAAGGAGAAATGTGCAAAATGAACTAACAACTCTGAATTAAATTTGTCCAGGATCTTGTTAAAAATGTGAGCCCCAAGCCAACGCCAGTGCACATTCTATGGCATTCTATATGTTCTATGTGTTTTCAAAATAGCATTTCTTGTAGTGTAATCTACTATCACTGTGATGATCAGTGTGCATCTTTGTCAAGCGTACACATATTCGTCCTTATGTCATAATATGCACTCATCGTCAAAAGAATAGTTGCACCCAGAAGGAAGTTTCAGATTGCAATGCTATAGGGAAGCAAGATAAAGGTTACCAGGAACAATAAATGATGATAAATTCAGACTGATGTGGGCAATATTTACTGAGCTACACATACAGAAGTAGTGTCTTTCAGTATGGCGTAAGGGTTAACATGCTTGCTAACACAACATGCCAGATGTCTCAGCATGGAGTTGTAGAGGTTCCTAATGGTGTCCTGTGATAGTTCCTGCAGATTGTGTGGTAGGGGTGGAGGTGGAGTGACACCAGGCCTTCTGGACTGTGACACTTGACAACAAACCATTCATCTTGGTGCTGACCACGGTGCCTCCACACACAGATGTGTTAGTCATTTCCACCAAGACCAAAGCATGACTTGTCACTGAAGATTCTGAGTCACTCCATGACAGTCTAGCACGACACCATTGCAATCTTTGGCGATGTTAACGTGGTGTTAAGTTGTTGTAACGGTCTGCGTGCATGTAGTCCTGTGTCATGCAGCTGTCTGCCAAGGGTACTGGCACTAACAGGATGACTCATGGGAGGGCATCACTGATTGCTGAATATTTGCAATTGTGGCTGTTGGGTCAGTTAGGTACAGGGATAAGGTCTGAAACTTGAATCATTTGCATGTTTCACAATGTCAAACCTACCCACCAAGTTTCATTCCTGTTGGTTGATTCTTTCTGGGTGCAGCTATTTGTACAACTATGTTTTGATGATGAGTTTATATACCTAATGTAAAGGGTAGATGGATTTTTCAAATAAAATATGGACTGAAAACATGGAATTACAATGTCTTTGTATGACAGCAACGACATGTATGATTCTCCCACAGTCTACCTTATAAAGAACAGGCTGCATCTGCCCTGCAGGTTGTTCTCTGCTGGCTATGTGATGCTGGAGTCAAAGTGTCCTGAGAATCATATAGTCGTCTGCTGCGCTGGGGCAAGAGGCTTCTTCACTTTCTTCACTATTGTGATCTGAAGCATTAGAAATAATACATGAGCTGCATGGCAATCATGAGAGTGCCAAAGGGGACTTTCACGCACAGATTCACAGGAAAGCTGCTGCTGCTCGTGTCTTGTGCAGCATCTCCCTGAGCTGGAGGGCTGAGGAAAACGCAGATCCCCACAGCACATGCTGTCATCTGCTCCCACAGCATGGTGGGGAATGTTCCTGTAGGCTAGCACTCAGTCTGAGCTAGCACTGTCTCTATCTCACCCTCTTTCTCTCTGTCTCTGTTTCTCTCCCTCTTTCTAACTTATCTCTCGCACACACATCTCTCTCTCTCTCTCTCTCTCTCTCTCTCTCTCTCTATCTATCTATCTCTCTCTATCTCTTTCTCTGTCTCTCTCTGTATTTTTTTCTCTCTCACTCTTTTTCTGGCTCTTTTTCTCAGTTCCTCTACTTATCATTTACCATCATCTCTGTTTCTGTTCTCTCTCTCTCTCTCTCTCTCTCTCTCTCTCTCTCTCTCTCTTTCTTTCTTCCTTTCTCTCTCTGCCTCCCCTGCTTTTCCTTTCTCTCTGAATGCCCGTCTCTGGCTTTGTCTTTTATTTTCTCCCCTCCTTTCTTCCTTTTTTTCTTTCTCTATCTCTCTCTCTTCTCTCTCTCTATCTATTCATCACTGTATTCCATCACCATTTCTCTATTGTTTTCTCGTTTGCTCTCTCTCTCTCTCCCTCTCTCTCTCTCTCTCTCTCTCTCTCTCTCTCTCTCTCTCTCTCTCGCCCTCCTATCTCTCGCTCTCATGTCTAGCTTTCTCTGTCATCACATTCAGGCGCTCATGGGTAAAGACAGCTAATCAATAGCCACGGCTCAGCATCCCAGCTCATATTGACTTTGTTTTCAGGAAGACTCTATAAAGAGTCAGTAGGGAAAATTCTGTCCCTTTGAGTTCTCCCCCACAGCATCCGAACCATCTCTGCTGGAATAGGCCACCGTCCACTACATAACATAACACGCCCTGGGAACTGTGAAAAAGAGAGCATAAGAAAGATTGAGAGAATGTGTTTGAGGGAGTGACCCTACCGTCTTCCCTGCACTGTATTCTGAGAATTTTTCATTATGAATTGAGGGAAAGAAATTACTTGAAAAACCTTGTAACATTAACTTCCATTACACGTTAAGAATGTTTAATTTTTTTAATTCTCCTGCCAAGCCAACATTCTAAAGACAGAATAATTGAGCAGCTCCAGTGCAGGTTATTTTAGTTCCTGGGTGAAATTCAGAGATGTGAAAGTATTTTAGTGTAGAAAGCGCAGCAAGCTTTCACACATCACAGGGTAGGTGCAAACAAAGAAAGAATGGCGAATATGTTTGAGACTAATGTTGAAAGTCTTGATCTTTTAATGTTCTGATCAACTTTTTGGTAGAGCACATTTTGAGTTACTATATCTTAAAGAAGATGTTGAAATTAACTCAACCCATTCACCTGATTCAGACAATTAGCTAACCAATGAAGGGGAAGTGTCATGCCTGCTGGCTCTCTTCTCACCCCCTGATCTTCCGGACTCCATTTCGCATAACCCACCACCCAATGATGTCACTGTCACGTGTCCGTCCATCTTTCAATCCCATTCCGTTTTCTAGATCCGAGTCACCCGAGTATTGATCACACCTGTTGTTAATTTAGCCTGGTTGTACAAATACTCCTCTTTCACACTGCTCATTGTGAAGCACTGCCACTCTGTGCTTACTGAGCGGGTCTCTCTGTGATTACTCTTGTTTGCTACTCTGGTTTTGACTTTATTCTGATTTGCTCTTTTGTCTTTGCCCTTTTTGGTACTTTTGCTGGTCTGATTGTTTGCCTAGGTTTTGACATTCGCTTGTTTCTTGACTCTGACTCTGTCTTGCCCTTCTGTTATGCTCGCCCTGCTCTTGTTGCTGCTGTGTTTGATTACAAACCTGTTAAATAAACCTCGCCTTGATTTTAGCTCAGCGCTTCACAATCTGTTTGTCCATCAACACAAGAAGTCTCTTAAATGAAGAAAGAATGTTGACATAGTTCCTTAGAAAAAGCAAAAAATCGTCAGCAAATACAACCCAGACTACATCAAATATAGATTTAAATGGGAGGCAGATGATGCTAACCCAGAAGCCCAGTCTGTGGATTTGTTTTCTTGTGGGCCTTTATGCGTTATACTCACACACAAAACACACTAACAAACAAATTGCTAACAAATTGCTCCTCCAGCTGTTTTTTATTAGTTCCACTTACTTTTCCAGCCTTTTGTTTCCCCTGTTCCAACTTTTTCAGATGCATTGCTGCCATCAAGTTCTAAACGAGTTAATCATTTTCATCATATGGTAAAATGTCTCACTGTCAACATCTGATATGTTCTATTGTGAATAAAATATGTATGTTTTGATCACATTTAAATACGTTTTTTAAACAGCATCCCAGATTTCTTTGGAATTAGGGGTTGTATTATTATTATTATTATTATTTGTCAGGTCGTCTCAGGATATACACTCTCGGGACACTTCTCATGCCGGCCACCAGGAGGATGACTTTTGCTCCTGCTCCCTATCCCAGCTTGTTATCCTTCCCTTTAAAAAGCCTTCCCTTCCGTAGGTGTTTGTGGAGCATTATCTGCTGGACTGTTGACTGTCCTAGCGGTCTCAGTTCCTGTTGATAACTTTAATAATCTTTGTGTTTGCTTTTTGTGTCATATTGAATGATCTTCTGGGCTTTTGTCATTGTTTGAGATACTTCTGGGCTTGTGGTTCTTGAGCTGCAAAACCTAAAATGATTTTTTGTTTTCAAAAATGTACTTGATATCTTGTGACCTAATTTAAAGAATAAACATCACATGGATTTGTTAAAGGGGACATAAGTCAGTTTTTGTGGGCTGTCTAGCTCAGAAAACACAGGATTCATTCAGATTTGTCTCCCCTTCCTATGTCAAATGGAGGCTCATTAGAATAATACCTCCCCTTCTTTTGTGTAACTCCCTCCACGGCCATTTTGTTCTCGCAAACACTGGAACTGCTAGCATTATATGGAAGCTAAGAGCTATGTCCAGCTACGGTTGGTAAAAGCTTGTATGTATGTGCTGACCATTTTGTGTCTGACACAAAGCTGAAGTCAGCTTCCTATTGGCCAGCTTTTTGTTTGCATTTTCCAATTCCACCATAATTGGTGTGGCAGTTCAAATTTTCCTGTTCCACCTTAAATGGTGCAATCCTTACATTCTGGCGCCTCAGGCTACTTGTCCAGCTCCTTGTTCAGTTTGTTCTGTTCCACCTTAAATGCTGTAGCAGTTACATTCTGTCAGGCATCTGTCATCCTCAGGCAACTGCTGTTAACTGCTGTATATATAATGTGAAATGGGAAATTTCAACGAGGAACTGGCCAATAATAAGCCGACTTCAGCCTTGTGTCTCTAACTGCTTTTCCAACCTGGGTCAGCACAACGCACCCTGTGATTTTTTGCCTAAGACCCTAACAGACTCTAGAATTGCCACTGGCTACAGGATGCTATTGGATAATGAGGAATTTAGTTTAGTAGTGATCTTCAATCTATGAATTGTATATGTGTCTCATTTGTGCAATCCACATTTACATTGCTTGTGGTTACCTTGAATATCACATGACCTTGTTCTTTGATTGAGCAGAATATTCACCCATATTCACCCAAGTTTCCTTTTGAAGGGCACATTTTCTGGAGCCTACTACAGCAACATTTAGCATAAGTAATAACCTTTCAGCCAAATCACAGAAGGTGCAGCTGAGAGGAAAAATACACCTAGGAACACTTTAGAACGGCCTGGAATCTGCATGAATCTCTAAATGAAATCTTTTCACCTTGAGACAAACTACACACACAACATTTTGCATTGCTGTATAACACCATTTCAAACAAACAGTTTACACAGTCAAGGTCATTCTTTTAATAATGGTATGTGAAATCTGTATATTTAATAGCTAGACAACTTCATGCCAGTAACTTAAGGCAGACACTTGATGTCCTCTGAGGCAGTTAGGGTCTAATATCTTCCTGATGCCCTCCATGAGTTATCCTGTTAGTGCCCACACCATTGGCAGATGGCTACAAGACACAGGACTACATGCACTCAGACTGTTATAGCGACTGCCCTTAACACTACAACAACGTCGCCAAAGACTGCAATGGTGTCGTACCAGACTGTCATGGAGTGACTCAGAATGGCTTCAATGACGAGTCCTGCTTTGGTCTTGTTTCAGATGACCAACAAATCCGTGTGTGGAGGCACTGTGGTCAGCACCAAGATGAACGGTTTGTTGTCATGCGTCATGCGTTGTCATGTCCAGAAGGCCTGGTATCACTCCACCTCCATCCCTACTGCATAATCTGCAGGAACTGTGTGAGAATATTCAAGCTGCAGGGGATGGATTACCACAGGACACCATTAGGAATCTCTACAACTCCATGCCAAGACATCTGGCATGTTGTATTAGCAAACATGGCGGCCTAACGCCATACTGAGAGACACTACTTCTGTATGTGTAGCTCAATAAATATTGTCCATATCAGTCTAAATGTATCATCATTTATTGTTCCTGGTAACCTTTATCTTCCTTCCCAATAGCATTACAATCCGACACTTCCCTCTGGGTGCAACTATTCTTTTGATGATGAGTGTATATTCATGCTGCTGTTGGTTTACTCAGGCTCTTTTGAGTTTTAGGTAACAGATGATCTGATATTCTGCTGCAAAATGTTCTTGTATGAATTAGAGCTCATTTGTTCCTCAGTGATTGTAAACATTTAGGGCCTGAGGTAACAAAGCGGCTCCACATCATTATACTCCCTCCACCATGCTTCACAGCTAGAATGGACATAGGACATTTCTCCAAGTGGTTTACTTACAGTATGTTAGACACACGAACACAGAGGTAATCAAGTGTAGAAGATATTTAGTAAGGGGTGTTAAATTTCTTCTATATGCCTGAAAATGGACAAAGGCCCAAGTTTTCATGTATTCAATATGTTTGTAGGGATTTTTATCTAGTCATTATGTAGGAGTTTTCAGTTAGCTAACACTGTGAAAACTGCTGCTAAGAAACTTAACCCAACAATAAATGGCACAAATAGAGACGGGATGGGTCTGCTTAATAGCTTGATTTGAGGAATTTGCCAAGTCTGAATTTTTCACCCTGATGCTGATGGGAACAAGGGCCTGTATTCACAATGCATCTCAGATTAGGAGTGTAGATTTAGGATCTGTTCCCATCAGTAAGATCATCACGAGTAAGAAAGGAATCTGATGCCAGATAAGCACTTATCTTTGGAGAAACTTTGGGAATAGATGCCCTATTCAATACATCATCACAGAGAGCTATTACATGATATACTGTAGTTACAAATATTCACCGTCACATATCTCCATATACACTATATTGCCAAAAGTCACCCATCCAAATCATTGAATTCAGGTGTTACAAACACTTCTATGGCCACGGATGTATAAATCCAAGCACCTAGGCATGCAGACTGCTTCTACAAACCTGTGTGAAAGAATGGGTCACTCTCAGGAGCTCAGTGAATTCCAGCATGGTACCAGGATAGGATGCCATCTGTACAACAAGTCCAGTCGTGAAATTTCCTCACTACTAAATATTCCACAGTCAACTGTCAGTGGGAAGTAATTGGGAATGACAGCAATTCAGCCACGAAGTGGTAGGTCACGTAAAATGACAGAGCAGGGTCAGCGGATGCTGAGGCACATAGTGCGCAGAAGTCGCCAACTTTCTGCAGAGTCAATCGCTACTGACCTCCAAACTTCATGTGGCCTTCAGATTACTCATGAACAGTGCGTAGAGAGCTTCATGGACTGGGTTTCCATGGCCGAGCAGTTGCATCCAAGCCTTACATCACCAAGCACAATATAAAGCGCCGAGTGCGGTGGTGTAAAGCGCCGCCACTGCACTCTAGAGCAGTGGAGATGTGTTCTCTGGAGTGACCATTCATGCTTCTCCGTCAGGCAATCTGACAAACGAGTCTGGGTTTGGTGGTTGCCAGGAGAACGGTACTTGTCTGACTGCATTGTGCCAAGTGTAAAGTTTGGTGGAGGGGGGATTATGGTGTGGGGTTGTTTTTCAGGAGTTGGGCTCGGCCCCTCAGTTCCAGTCAAAGGAACTCTTAATGCTTCAGCAGACCGAGAGATTTTGGACAATTTCATGCTCCCAACTTTGTGGGAACAGTTTGGGGATGGCCTCTTCCTGTTCCAACATGACTGTGCACTAGTGCACACAGCAAGGTCCATAAAGACATGGATGAGTGAGTTTGGCGTGGAAGAACTTGACTGGCCTGCACAGAGTCCTGACCTCGACCTGATAGAACACCGTTGGGATGAATTAAAGCGGAGACTACAAGCCAGGCCTTCTCGTCCAACATCAGTGTCTGAGCTCACAAATGCGCTTCTGGAAGAATGGTCAGAAATTCCCATAAACACATGTGGAAAAACCTTGTGGAAAGCCTTCCCAGAAGAGTTGAAGCTATTATAGCTGCAAAGTGTGGGCCAACATCATATTAAACCCCATCGAATAAGAATGGGATATCATTTAAGTTCATATGTGTGTGAAGGCAGATGAGCTAACACTTTTGGTAATATCGTGTATCTCCATTTTGAAGATTCATGGTTTTTCTTTGGACAGTGACGAAATGCACTGTCTGATAGTCATAAGACCTACATCTAGTTATGGTAGCCTATATCTATTAACGGTACTTATAAGTACCGAGTTCTAAGTGTTGCTAAATAGTTAAGTAGAGTTTAAGTAGTTTTAATCCTTACTAAATGCTTAAGTAATGTCTCAACTAATCATTAAATCATGTATTTAGAATTCCATTGTGTAATCCGTGTTTTTATATATATTTAATGTTCTCATATCTATTAAGAACTGCTTTATAAGCACACAACAGTGTTGTTAATAAATATTACATACTCAACCTATACTTATATAATACTATACATATGCATGTGATATGCAGTTGATAAACTCTGTGCTCTTATACATTTATAAAGTGTTTAAGGTACATATTTAAGACTTTAATTAAGATTTTATTGTTATATTATTATAGTGTTTACTTTTTACTGTCCCAGTTATTGAGTCACACAGTTATCATTACTTTTAACATTTAACGATCAATTGAGGCACCACCTAAGCATTTAGCAAGGGTTATAAACGACTTAATAAAATCTAAAATAATGTTAGTCCTTATTTCTATCATTAGTTAATGATTAACTGCTACATTACTTAACTGTTTTGTAATGCTAAGTACCGTTAATAGATGTACCCTTATTGCAAAGTGTCACCAAAATGTATAAAGAGCTAGTGCCCGCATTGTCTAAAACTATGGTGCACTGACAATAACAATCAACCAATAACTTTATTATATCTGTATCTAATAGAAAACCAAGAAACTAAAATGAACACACCTGGTGCCGAGCTGATACACAATCATAGGGCAGGTTACAGTTAAATGCTCACCTTCTGTACACTTTGAGCAGCATGACTGAAAGCCGTCACAGCTGATTTCGTCAGAGCTGATGAGGATCAGGTGAGGTGAATTTACAGAAGGCCATTTTCATGAGTCCCACAAACCAAGATAAGTATCACGAGAAAACAGTCGGCTCTGATAACCAGAAGCAGCCTCTCTTTTGAGGAGCGACCACATTTGCATTCTGGCTCAGGGACCACTGCAGCTCTCGATAATGGAGTATCAGCTTAAATTCACTTTTGTGAGAAATGGTCAGTGCGGCAGGTCATGCCCAGCTACGCGCATCCGTGTTCCCTCGGGAATTAAGGTGTGACCATTCGGTGGCACTTCAATACTTTCTGAGCTGTAAATAGTGCCTGCACACTCCAATAACCACTTCGACCCCTGCCCTTCTACACTTATAAGCTTTTCATCGTGGCCCTCTGGAATCTCCTTTAATCGCGTATTGCACTTGAACAGAATTCTTTTGTGAAGAGCCGATAACCAAAATTGCTAGGTGTGGGCAGGTTAAACTCACCGCTGAATTGATTGGGACACTTGACTTCAATTATCCTCTTCACTTATTTTTTGCATGAATGAACTTCATTTGCTCAAACCATTTGTTCAGTAAAGAGATGGCAAAGCATGGAAAAGACTTTTTGTTTTTAAACTTAAGATGAAAAATACAAAATGAACACATCATACAATATTTCAGGAGTCTTTCATAAAGCAACCCACATCACTGGTTGGAATTGGAACTGGTTGTTTACATGGAATGGTAGGTAATGAGTCCTCTGGAGTTGTTTTAGTACACAACAACAGTATAGATTATCTAGAGGAAGGTGTGCAAAAAAAAGTATGAATTATTTAATATGAATTATTATTTTTTTTTCTATTCTTTCTGTTTTTAGTCCTTCTAGATTTCTCATATATTGAAAATTCTCTGTTGTATGATGTTTAGGGACGCAAGGTTATTGCCACTTCTGAAGGAAAGGCTCTTGAGTGACTCAACCATGGAAATGTTGGCCTTAACATCAGGAAACTGCATGTCTTATCCATGTATTATAGGCATCCATAAGAGCATCAGTAGTCTCTATTCGACTTCGGAGGTAAGATGACCCGCCCTCTTTCTCCTCACTCAATGTAATGCTAGCCACTGCAGGTATCTATTAGTCGCCACAATTGGTAGTTAGTGTTAGCCGCAGTTTGAAAAGATGCTGTAGCACCTCATGCAAAATTGGCATGTGCAAAACTGTGGTTGTGCTAGCATTCAACAAAACTGGTTAGCTTGTTAGCATGCTAACCTCAGCAGATATCTCTGCAACATGATACATAGATGTCTTTGACACACCATCACTACTGTTATTTCCTTTACATTCTGTTGATAATTGGAGCTCATTAAATGAAAAATCTATCTTATTATTCTTATCAAGAATCAACAGAATGTGTTATTTGCCCAGGATATCCAAACTTTTACATGCAGCTGTCGGTATCTAGCTTCTTGCACATATACTGAAGAGCTTAAAAGTAGCCAAATTGTCTCTAATTTGGTGTATTTAGTCCTTTGTTCCATACTTAGTTAATCGTATTCACGTTCATTTAAAGGAGGTTGGGGTATGATGATGTGTACACTACAGACAGCCAGCGCTGCACAGTTGAAGACAAATGATTATCTCATTAGTGTGGGTGTCAGAATGAGTAAGATTATTTATGCAAGCAATGACTCTATTTGGAGAAACCCAGCTATTCATACCTTTAATGTAGTGCATGACTTTACTCTTAAATTAGATTGCAAGTAGTGTATTATGTGAGTTTAGTAGTAGCAGTAGTTGTTGTTGTTGCTGTTGTTGTTTTTATGGTTTTTGTCCTTAAACAACAGGCACCCCAAGTCCTAATCATTATAAGAGACTACAAGAAGGATGCTTTAGCCCTCACGTCCTTAATAGGTTGAACTTAATTCCAGATACAACAGCCTGCTTTAATGAAGCTGTTGAATTGTAGATGTTTAGTGAATGTTTATGAGGTAATTTATGAGTCTGACATCTCAATAAAACCAACCCAGTCTTTGTAGCCTGATTCTTTAAACTGCTTCTTAGCTCTTGCTGCCAATCAAACATGTAATTAATGCTGACGCGCACGTATGGATATTACAACTGACTGCATCAATTAATCATTGATCCAAACTCATTTTTTTCTGTGCTTGGGACTGCAAATATTCCCCTGAAGCACCCAGGCATAATATTTATGCAGACTGAGCAGTTTTGCGCGTTGAACAAGCACTATTTCTCCTCATGAACCGGCTGTCTGACTCAGATAACGCCACAACATCCTGGAGGAACAGTTCCAGCGGACTCGGGTGTATTTGGCTATGTTGTTTGTTGACACCTGAAGGTCCAGCATGCACTCAAACCTCACTATCCCTTGCACTTTTTTTGCTGTAGATTAAGGACATATACATATTGTAATTCTTCAAGCAGTCCCGCTCTGCTATCAGTGCACTATGCGCAAGTAGTTGCACCCAGAAGGAATCAACTAACAGGAATGAAACTTGTTGAGTAGGTTTGATATTGTGAGACATGCGAATTATTCAAGTTTCATGCTCGGTCACACATGTGGCATAAGCATGGATGGGCCTTATCGCTGTAGCTGATTGACCCAACAGTCATGATGATGCCCTTCATGAGTCATCTTGAGTGCGTATCCTGTTACTGACTTCCCTTTACACCACGTCAATGTCGTCAAAGACTGCAATGGTGTCGTGCCAGACTGTTATGGAGTGACTCAGAAAGGCAGCGGGTCATCTTCAGTGTCCAGTCTCGCTTTTGTCTTGGTGGTGATGGCTCTGTATTTACTTGTGGAGGAACGGTGGTCAGCGCCAAGATGAACGGTTTGTTGTCACACATCACACGTCCAGAAGGCCTGGTGTCACTCCACCTCCACCCCTACCACACAATCTGTAGGAACTGTTTGGCGGTGGTAGCGTGGGTGGAAGAAAGAGTCGAAAAGGCGACGTCTAAACCACTTAGAGTTGGAAATGTTAAGGAAAGCAAGTGGGCTTTAACGCTAGCTATAATGGATAACCAGCTAGCTAGCTTAAAATGGCTGAGAGCGTTTGCAAAACAGTCCACTTTTTACATCCCACGTGGTTTAGACGTTGCCTGTTCGTCTCTTTCTTCCGTCTGCTCTTTTAAAAACTCTAGAGACCTTGCACAGGAAAAACTAAAGCGTGCCAGCTGGCTAAAACGTGTGCCACAAAATGGACAAATCATGCTTTAGCGTCATGACCATCCCAAACTCCACTCATTCTACCACCGTGAACAGTTTGATTGACAAGGGTCCGCAACAAGCACCTCCTGTGTGTTAGACATACCCTTTCTATCAGAATTCGCAGTTTGTAAAAGTTTCAGTACTGGTAAAAGCATTTCACGTCTTGTAAAGTTGTTTTTGCTTTTGTAATTTTGTTTTCTTGAATGTAATATTTTTTCGTTAGTAAATTTGTTTTTATTTTTGTAATTTTGTTTTCTGAAATGTCTATTTGTTTTGCACTTCTCGGCCACCGTAAAAGAGGGACCATTATGCACTGCGAAGAATCTGTTAAGCATGTAAATGATTCTTTGAGGATTGATGGTTCTATATGGAATCTTTGGCTTTACTAAAGAACCCTTGAAGAACCATCATTTTAAAGACTGTTAGAGTCTGGAGGTATCCATATCACTATTCCCAAACACTGCAGCACGATTATTACATCTCAGCAATGAATCATTTTGGTTTTTACGCCAGTGTGAGAAATGCAGAAATGAATACACTGTATATACTACAGTGCTGACACGAAGCCAACCAATGCAGCAGAGTCTATCATTTCTGCATTTCATGATTTATGTGATTCAACTGACTAAGAACAGCTACCTGAGAAAAAAGAAAGGCTAAGATAAGACCCTAACTGTGCCGGTTGGCCAACAGCACAGCAGTAAGAGAGGGTGGGAAGGTGGTGCTTGAGCCTCAGACAGCAATGAAGGCCACGAGTGACAGCAGGATGAAGACACCAGCTGTGCAACAGGGCGGGAGAACAATGCCAGCAACAAGTGTTCCGCAGTGAGGGCACTAGACCATGCCTGATACCTGCGGAGTAGGTGCGGTGGCGGTGAGACAAGGTAGCAAACTCTCGTTCCCTCTCAGCTCAGGTGCTCGCACTGCCCTTAATGAAAGCCAGGTGACACCGATTCATCTTCAACAGAATGGGTGCCTTTAAAAGGAGCAGAGGGGATAGAAGATGGATTGATGAGCTGAAAAGCTTGGGTATGAGCAGGACTGAAAAGTCGTGCCTGAAGCTACATAGCGGTGGCCAGCTTTGATTTGGTGAAGTTTTTGTTTGGCTCACGTTTGTGTATTGTGTGCAAACTGAAGCTCTCACATGAAGCGTCCTTCATGCTCACGGGGTAGATCAGGTCGTGCTAGAGCATACCAGATGTTTCAAGGTTCCTGAAAGTTCTTCAAGTTTCAGCAACTTTAAGGTGTATTTATGGACTGGCCTGGGTCCAGAGCCACAGTAGAACCCTATCTTGAAACAGTACAGCACCCCTTTAAAGCATATTCCCATAGTCCCAACCTGTGATCAGTGCAATTTCAGTTTCTCTACCTGTAACAGCAGCTTAACAGAAATAATCTGTCCTTACGAAGCTCTTTAAGGTGCAGCCTCCGCAAGGTGATAACCTCATATTACCCGTTCGACCAGAAATGCCCTAAAACACTCAAAACACAAAAAAACATATAATCTGAAGCACACCACGGCTACTTATTGCACTGTATCTTGCCCGAGGCTGTTGATTGCCTGCTTGTAAGTCAGCACACATACTCGCCCGATAAGGGGGCTATAATACTGCAGCTATGTACTGAAGCATGGTCCATAGCTGTTTTCCAAGGTCGTTACTGTTTGGAAATGACCCCCCTTCAAGACACTACGATTGCCCTCCTGTTAAGCCCCACGAGTGGAAGAAATGACACCTTGAATCATTACATCAACTTGAGCTGCGATGCTAAGTGCGGCGCATTGTAGCGGCGTGACATTTGGAATCTAAAGCAGCTGCAAATCAGCCCAACAGCTCACTGCTGAGACAGTGTTCTGAAAGGCTTTCGTTCCGAACAGCTGGCCAAGCAGGGAAAGTAGCAGACTTTCAAAGTGTAAAACATGCCGGAGGGGGTATTATAACTCACTAGGCTGCTCGCCTCCTACATTTGCTCTCATAAAACTTCTAATTTTGAATAGTCCTTCTTCAAAACTCCGAAACTGAAAGAACAAATGTTCAAGAGTGATTTACAGCTGAAGTGGGATTGCATGCTCTAGTAGGTCTAGAAGGCTTTCACCCAGGTGCCTCAGGTTGAATACTGCAGCGAGAGACTCCGCAGTTAAGAGACATTAAGAGTGCTGAATTTGAGGGCGAATTTGAAAAGGCAGTTTTTTAATGTGCGCAAAGTAAACGATTGGGTTCGTTTTGTCTGTCGTTTGCTGTTTGCTGATAAGACTCAATAGGCAACATGCCAAAAGGCAAGAGAGGTTACGAATGAAAGGAAGTAAAAGGTGATGTTTATCTGCATTCGGAGCAGAGACAGATTACGCTCTTTAGCGTTGTTTCTTTTTGACGCAGAGTGAGTCTGGAGTTCTTTCTTTAAAGCTTTTCCTGCTTTGAAGAGCTGTGGGAGGCCTGGAGATGCTGCTAGATGCTGCTTATTTTTAACATGACATATGAAAGCTCGGCACGTATGAGGCGTTTTCTTTTTCTTGTTCTAATTTCAAAATTTACTTTAGGACACTGAGCTTCTCCCAGAAATGAATGAACTGAAAAACAAGCAAAAATGACTGGGGTGAGTTATTCTCAGCACTGCTGTGACACTGACGTGGTGGTAGTGTGTTAAAAGTTCCTCCCTTTAGACCTCCACTTGAGTAACAGTACTACAGTATTCACCTTCAAATGTACTTAAGTATGGAGAGTAACAGGAGCATGATTTATTATGGCTCTAATGTCCTATTATCATTTCTGGAACAAGACTCTTAATCAGCTCAGTTTAGGTGAAGAGACTCTAGTGTCTCTCAGTCCACCAGTCTTTAATAGAAGCTCATTAATTAGTCTGACACTGATGTCTGTTCAAATGATCATAACACAGAACACTGAAGGAGAACAGTTTCCATTAGCTAGAACCGAGCTCTGCCCAACAGGTCAAAACAAGCTCAAACAAAGTGTGTGCTGAATCCTGATTGGTGGGCTCGCTTCACACTTCTTTCGTTTTGACGTGTTATGTTTTAATGCTCACATAAGCCAAAAGGAAGGACATATTTGGTCATAATGTTGTGGAGTGAACAGTAAGATATTAGAGTTTAAATTGTAGTAGAGTTAAAGTAAACAGACCCCCAGAATGGAAACACTTCAGTACAGATACACCAACACGCTACTTAAAGTACACTAACACGTTACACTTACTGAGTTACTGTACACCACCACGCTACTTAAAGTACACTAACGCGTTACACTTACTGAGTTACTGTACACCAACACGTTACTTACA